>JBCEZX010000058.1:12127328-12169293 GCA_039654345.1 Cataglyphis cursor
AATTTAGATTATAATAATATATAATATGAAAAAGAGAAAAGAGAACTAGAATTATATATATATATATATATATATATATATAATACTCAGTTAAAATAAAAAATATGGATATATATAGTTAGAAATGAAAGCTTACACACAGATTTGTATACAAATTCGTGGTACGCAAATATATCTACATAGAGAGAGATTTGTTTAAGATAAATCATAGACTGGTTTTTAAATCTCTACTTTGCGTCATCAAATATATCTGATGTACAATATTTGCTGAGCATTCAACAATCTAACAAATAGTATAACATTGTTGTAGTATGAGACTAATGTAAACATTATTGTAGTATGAGAACAAGAGATTCCTTTGCTATCTGCTTCATCAGATTGCAAAGTGTCATTATTAAACAACATTATGATTGACATTATGAATACAATTACACTTAGAACGTTTATAGATTTAAATTAAGATATTCCGAATTAAGATAAAAATAAATTCAAATTTTATAACAAGAGTATATATATATAACAAGAATATACTTGCTTCTCGTTTTAATTACGGAAGATGCAAATAAAAAGAATAACTTTATATCTGCAATAAAATTACGATATTATAGCATATAAATACAACAATGAAATCAGTAGGAAAAACCGTAAAAAATAGACTGTATTTTAATGAAATCAAAGTGTGTTAAAGAATTTGCATGAAAATATATGATACATGTAATGTTTGCTATAATGGATAGATTCTTTATACAAATATTGGCTCTCTTATAGTAGCTTACCAATTTTGAGAAATCGTTTTCTGGTTCAATCAATATCGAAATAGCTATATATTCCGAATACATGTATCTTCCACCAATAAATCCATTATATATTTCCCAAGAGATACAATTTTTCCCAAATTATTTTCTGTGACCAAGATAAACGAATGAATGTAACATTATATTGTAATTATCCTGTTAATAGCATATTTTGTTGCAATAAATATATCAATAGAATTGCGAACATTTTTTTTATATTAATGATATTGACTATTTCCTAAGATATAGTTATTAATATTCATCTTCTTTTTTTATTTAATTATAGGGACTTTCCACATATTTGTTGTACTTTTTATAATTCCTGTTATTATTCTTAGTAAATTATTCAGAGATGAAATTATGTCAATGATTGCTTTCAATATAATGCCACACAACAGAATATTATTTATCATGTCTCTTCTGAAGCAGGTATAATAAAAAAAAGAAACTGGTTTATAAAGTTGATTCTATATTATATAACTGTTTTGACTGATTCGGTAGATGAAACATCTGATGAAATTCAGTGTACAAAATATCCGAAAATCGTCATAGATCTCCACAATCGATCTAAAATGGATATTATTTTTCTCTATATAGATTCGAAAATACCTATATTAAAGATTAAAAATAAAAATAGATAATAGAATCTTTTTTTATTAATTTTAAGATTTTACAAAAATAAAACAGATAATATATATATTATATATAATATATTCAAAATATTCAGCTGAGCTATATACAAATGATGATCACATGTCCTCGAAAATTTTCCTTTTTTGATTGTATCCAATTTTTATTTAACGTTATTTGGTAATTTGAAAATTTTACTAAAAAAAGATTGATTCAGTTACATTATGTATTAAACTTATATTTTATATTTGATGATTTTAAGATATTTTGTCTACTAAAATTGAGAATTGATCTTTTAAAAAATAACATCACGTTTCTTGATTGAAATTTTACGCAAGAAGCAAGTGCATCTTAAGCAGATGATACATCGAGAAAAACAAATAAGAAAAGAATTTTATTAAGAATTGTATCTGCTGTTGTAATCATGTTTATTCTTATGGTTATTCTTATGGTTTATTCTTATGTTTATTTTTATGGCCTCGTTAATCGAAGATACGCACTCAGATACGCGCGTCGCGCGTATACGAGCATGAGAAAAAAAACCGATAATATATGCTAAAACGGTTTTAGCTCGCTCAAAGAGCTTAGTAATAAACTTAATGAGTTTTGGTATGCATTCGTATACATTCCTATGATTATCATCTCACATTGAGTGAATTTAATAAACCGATGACGCACTCATGAATACTTTTACATTAAAACATAACATAAAGGATATATAGACTAAAATGCGTGGTATATACTATGATTGGGAAAAAAATCAGACAAAAATTAATTATAGAATCAATTTTTTACAATATTTTGTTGTCAAGAGGCTTAATCTTGAAAGTTGAATGATATACTTTTTTTCTGCCTATTAAAAACTTCTGCTATTAATTAAGGGAGCTATTTTCGCTTTTTGGTTTACCATTATAATGAAATTGTATTTAATTTGTAGAAATTTATGATTGACAAAATGTCAGAACAGATGTTTGTAAATGATTCTAATTAAAACTGACGAAAAACTGTTCATATATCTTGTAAGAAGCCTACGACGCAAGTAAAAAAAATGTAACTGGCAAATGATATAACAACAAGCAGGTAATTAATATGTTTACTCTTCAATGTAAGAATGTATTCCATCGGAATTATTAAAAAAAAGATTATACACATAATATATATATCTCACATACTTTATTGTTTCCCGTTTTGAAAATTAAAATACGACGCATACATTGAGATAAAAGATGTAAATATAAAAAAGAATTGCTGATTATCCGTAATTATTTATAGTAACGCAAAAAGTATTAGTAACAGTTAACTTCCGCAATTGGCAATTATCATTTGTAATAATCGATTTATTCGTTTTTATTCGTTTTCTTTGCATATACATCTATGTATCTCTCGCCGGAAGTTGAAAAAACTAGAAATCACTGGTATTTCCATTTGATATCTTGAGGAAAAAATGCATTAGGATTCCCGCAATTATATTCCAAGATGACGTTCAAGATGGTCAACGATATTCGACAATTGCTTCTTCGATATCAGTAAAAATGATCGCTTGTAATCGACGTGAAAAACTATGATGTTTGATATCTTATTGTCTTGTCCATATACAGTATGAAATAATAAATTTATATTCATTTATCGCACGTGCGAGCGTAATTTCCTAATGATACACTTTAATCACTGATTGCACACATATCGTATATTATATACTTGCATATTATTTGAAATATTTTTTTCTAACTTGAAAATTAAGAAGAAATTTAATTTCAAGATTATTTATCTGCATTTATCTTAATTCCTTTTGATCTGCAAGAAACAGTGGCGTAATGAAATTAGATTTATAATCTTTTTATTATTAAAATTTTAAATTCCAGTTTATTAAAGTGTACATTATTTTTGTACAAGATAAAAATGCGATTATATGAAAAATATTATTTTTCTATTTAGACAGAAAAATAAATAACTGATAAAATTGCAGACTCTTTAAAAAAATTGTTTTCCGTGCGCATTTACAATTTATCTTTAGCATCATTATTTTCTAATCACATGCACATACATTTTCATTATTTCATTATATAGATTTAGAAATACAATTTACGCCAAGTGAAATATAGCGATCAGGTCAATCTAAGCGTTAATAGCGAAGGTTATCATAGATTCATTTGATACAAACGAATGACGACTTTCGGATTGAGAGCAATCTTGTGATTATTAGTTAATAAAATATTTCTTCTCGTATGTCTCGTACATTTTATGCTAAATATGCAAATCATAAATCACTGTAAGTAAATTTAAAAAAACACCGATGACGGAGAAGAGAGGCGAACTATCGCTTGACTTTTTGAAAATATATTTACGCGTCAGTTTTAAGTAAATTATTATTTTTAAGTAAATAAATTAGCGTAATCTTTTAAGTGAATTAAGCTTTGTGTACTTTCCATTTGATTTAATTCCAATAATGTATCAAATTTAAAAAAATATTATGATTCATAGAATTCTTAGAAGATAATTTAAAAATTTATCTTTTTTTATCTTGTTATCTCATTCTGACTAACATGATATTTTCTTAACTTAAAATTAATTAGTGGGCAAAGTATTTTGCATTAAATTGATCAACTATTGATGAAACGATAGCATTTCATAAAAGTTTGTATAATTGATTCCTAACTCTGAGAAATCTGCGGTTGTAACAGATTGCAATAGTTTTGAAACATAAATAAGAAAACATTTTATCTTTCATGAATACGGGGAATATATAATTTTACAGTTAATCTTCTTCTTATATCTTAATTCACGTTTTTTTTTTAATGTGCGCTTCACGGAACATGTGCACATTTCGTAGAAACATATACATATATGCATTATGCGGAATTTGAAATCTAAGTAAATCACGCAATTTGTGTGTTTTATCGTTTATTACATACATACATTTTGAGTAATTAAATAAAAATGTGTAAAGAATGCTTTAAGAAATATTTTTACGTTTTGCTCTCGTAATATTGTATTTATAGAGAGAGTTTGTGCTGGAACTCTTAAATAAAATTTTGAATTGAAAACAATAATATGTGTGTGAATTTTATGTTTTAATATAAATTTTTTTCTTTTACATTGCGCTGATTGCTTTTCTTTACACGGAGTATTTTGTGAAAATAGGCAAATCATGATTGTCACTTTGATAGAATAAATAATTATGTATTATTAACGATTATAACAGATGATGAATCTTTAAAATGACATTGAAGCTCATCGAGAGAAATCCGCTGGAAGCTGCAAATGGCCTTCGTAAAACGCTTTGCATTATCGGCTTAGATGTCATCCCCGGGGATTGTTTGATAATTAATCATTAGATTATTGGCAATATCAATGACCAATTTCACTCTTATCAAATAACACTTTTTTTATATTATTCTTTACCGTTTAATTCATAAGCTATCGACCACATGTGTGTAGGTATTTATTATATTTTTAAACAAATAAATAACTAAAATAACTATCGATATATGTGTGTCTATGTATACGACATTGTGTTATAACATTGTGTTTATAACAATAGCTAGACAATGTATAAATAGTGATAATGCAATAATAATAACAAAAGAAAGTTCCTTTATATGATTCTGTTACCTGTCGATATATCATGATTAAATCTCTTGTTTCAATAATTGTCTATATATCGCCTGGCCTTCATGAGCATCGTTTATTTGAATCATACAGTCTTTTACTATAAATAGCTTTTCCATAGTGAAAAATTCCTCTATTTTTCATTTCTTTGAAAAGAAGCATATAATACTATATATGCAATATCAAAAATTATTGTTTTAACATAAATGGATTCTCCAGGAGATTTTGATATAAATATACATTAAATATACTGCTTAATTAATTTGATGAATTTATTCTTAAAGTAAAATTCTTAAATATTTAATCTTAAAATAACGAGGAACTCTCTTTTTGGCTTAGGATAGTTTTCTAAAATAAATTTGTTTTACATTTTTTATTGTTTTGTGTTATGTAACAGAATAATAGTTCATCAATGTCAATCGCAGGATAGACAAGCGTGAGAAGATCTGCAATGACAGACCAGTATTCCGTTCAGGATAGATATATCCATCGATTACCTTCACCTTGACTACGCATCCAACGCATTTTTTGCTCCTGTTGTTTCTCAATCCGACGTTCAGAAAGAGCCGGTGTTTTAGGAAGGAACGAGCGACCGAAGTGGGAGGCAAGATATAAAGACTTGGTAACCGCGACCGATCGGGATAAGAAGCGGATATCATCATGTGGCAGTATCGAACAATCGGCCTTTTGGCCTTATTACTAGTTGCAGCGTGTGTCCAAGCGCGAGGTAAATTACTTTCCAAATTGTATCAACGTCTCGTCATCGTCATTAATAGCCTCATCTCTTTTGCCAGGATACATTTCATTTTTGTCATCATTTTTATTATAAAGAGGGAAGAATCTTGAAAGTCGTAAAACAATAAAACTACGACTTATTACCATCATAAAAAAAAATAATGCTCTCCGAGATATAATGCAAAGTGATTCTTGAAGCAATTCTTGTTTTTAAGATTTTAAATTATTAATAAAACGGTGATCATTGTTTCGTGACATAACGCGTTTCTTTCTTTTTATAGCTTTACGATCATTTCTTGCTTTCGAAGAGAGATCATTATGAAAATACAAAACCGCTACGTAGCATAGTTCAACTTTTCCTCTATGCAGAAATCAATAACAGATCTTAAATACAGAACTTACAAGTGCAACTGCAGATAACAGATAATTAAAGTACTTGAACTCTGACCCAAGATAATCCATTATTTTGCTTAATGCATATATAATTCCTTGTAAACGTTCAGCAATTAATTGCATTTGCTTTATAATACAAGTGGAAGAGAAGAATTTATATAAAATATCATCAGAGATATATGAATATTTCGTATGATATTAACATGATTGAAGTCACTTTTTCGCCGATTTATGTTATCGTTGAAGAAAAAATAAAAAAACGATTTTCTCATTTTTTTACAGAGGCCGGATTACCGCGTTCGAAACGTTACAGTGGAGGATACTCCTCCAGCAGTGCCAGCAGTTCGGCCAGCGCAAGTGCGTATGGGGGTGGTAGCAGTTATTCCAAATCCGATGCTCAAGCTATCGGCAGTGCCTCAGCAGGTGCTCAGTCCTCGGCATTAGCGAATGCCGGTGGATATGGAGGAGGCGGCGGTCATGGTGGTTTCGGTGGCGGTAGCGGTGGTCTAGGAGGTAGCGGTGGTCTAGGAGGTAGCAGTGGTCTAGGAGGTAGCGGTGGTGGTCTAGGAAGCGGCGGCGGTCATGGCGGTTACGGAGGCGGTGGAGGTCATGGAGGTGGCAGTGGCAGTAGTGGTCTAGGATTCGGAGGTGCCGGTGCAGGTGCTGGTAGTGGTGGATTTGGTAATTTCATTTTTATCGATTTAATCTTTTTGCTTTTGCAATTACTCTTTTTTATGCAAACGTTTTTAGGACCCGGAGGAGGCAGTGGAGGCTACGGTGGTGGTAAGTCTAAAATGAAAAAGTTTTCATGTATTATTAGTATCTTTGTCAAGTGTAAATAATTAAATGTATAATTGAAAATATATAATCATGCATAAAAGAAATTTTGTTCCTTATAATGTCTTTTCAAATATCTTATTTAAAAAAAATAGTTATAATTATTTATTTATAATATATTTATAATATATTATTATATATATAAATATTTATAATATATTATTTATAATATATAATATATTGTGTAAATGTTTTTAGGATCCGCGGGAGGCAGTGGTGGCTACGGTGGTGGTAAGTCTAAAATAAAAAAATTTGCATGTATAATTAGTATCTTTGTCAAGTGTAAATAATTAAATGTATAACTGAAAATATATAATCATGCATAAAAGAAATTTCGTTCCTTAGAATGTCTTTTCAAATATCTTATTTAAAAAAATAGTTATAATTATTTATTTATAATATATAATATATTGTGTAAATGTTTTTAGGATCCGCAGGAAGCAGTGGAGGCTATGGTGGTGGTAAGTTTACAACGAATAAGTTTGCATGTACCATTAGTATCTTCGTCAACTGTGAATAATTAAAGGTATAATTAAATGTATCTAATCATGCATAAAAAAATTTTGTTCCTCTTGTGATATTTTTTCAAATGTCTTATCTAAAAAAGTAGTTAAAATTATTTATAATATATAATATATTGTGTAAATGTTTTTAGGATCTGCAGGAGGCAGTGGAGGCTACGGTGGTGGTAAGTCTAAAATAAAAAAATTTGCATGTATTATTAGTATCTTTGTTAAGTGTAAATAATTAAATGTATAATTGAAAATATATAATTATGCAAAAGAAATTTTGTTCCTTATAATGTCTTTTCAAATATCTTATTTAAAAAAATAGTTATAATTATTTATTTATAATATATAATATATTGTGTAATGTTTTTAGGATCCGCGGGAAGCAGTGGAGGCTATGGTGGTGGTAAGTCTACAACGAAAAAGTTTGCATGTATTATTAATATCTTCGTCAACTGTGAATAATTAAATGTATTATTGAATGTATCTAATTATGCATAAAAAATTTGATTCTTCACAATGCTTTTTTCAAATATCTTATTTAAAAAAAGTAGTTATAATTATTTATTTATATATCTAATACACTGTGTAAATGTTTTTAGGATCCGGGGGCAGTGGAGGCTATGATAGTGGTAAGTCTGAAATGAAAAAGTTTACATTTAGTAAAATCTAACATAGAAAAAAAATATATGTATAAATATCTATAATTATAGTAGCTTAGAAATTATAATAATAATGGCAATAAAATTTGATATTTTTACTAACTTTCACACTTTAACAAGATTAAGACAGTAGAGTATAATGTAAAATATATTATGCTGAAAAATTTACACAGCCTAGAAATAACACAGAAGCAAGCATAAATATAATCGACTAGACGATATAAGCTTTAATCTAGTTAAAATTTAATAATTTTAGCTAATTCTAATTAATAAAATCGTAGCTTTTACGTAAAATCTTAGATTTTATTAACTAGATTTCGAGTCGCTTTAATCATAGATTTTATTAACTATCACATCTCACATGGAACATATAAACATAATAATGCATATTTTATATAGAAAAAAATAATTCCATAAAGTATACACTTTAATATACACTTTAAAATGCTTCTGCTCTTAGCTCTTGCTATAATATTAATTTCTTATAATTTAATAATAAGAGCATTACATATACGTATAATTTACCTTGATTAATATATGATTTAATAATATATATTTTAAATACACTGCTATTTTCATTTTAATATATTAAATTCGATTAATAATTAAAACAATTTTAGGTAGTGGTCATGGAAGTGGAGTTGGTAAAGTTAGTGGAGGTCTTGGCGGTGGTTATGGTGGAGGTACGTCTGGTGCCGGAAGTTACGGTGGAAGTAGTGCCGGTGCCGGCAGTTATGGCGGAAGCGGTTCCTTAGGTGGTGGTGGTGGCTCGGGAGGATATGGTAATGATGGTGCCGGTGGTGGTTTTGGCAGTGCTGGTTCTAACGCAGGTAGTTACGGCGGTAGTAGTGGAAGTGCTGGTGGTTACGGTGGTAGCGGCGGCTCAGGCAGTTATGGAGGTGGTCGTAAGTGTATATATGTAATAGATTTACTGTAATATTATTAGCATATATCAGATCAAATATTATTGTTTTTTTATATTTTCGACATTTGTTATTTTAATGAACCATCCAATAATTTTAAAAATGACAAAATTACATTTTATTCATCTCGTTTCTATTTATAATATACCATAAATTTATAAATGAAAAATAACACGTTATTTTTTTCTGATAATTAGATGGAGGGCTTGGCGGTGGCGCAGGTGGCGGACATGGCGGAGGTCTAGGACATGGAGGAGGTTTAGGCGGTGGACATGGAAAAGGCTCAGGCGGTGGACATGGAACAGGCTTAGGTGGTGGACATGGGGGAGGTTTAGGTGGTGGACATGGAGGAGCAGGAGGATTGGGTGGAGGTCTTGGGGGTGGTTTGGGTGGCGGACACGGAGGAGGCTTAGGCGGTGGATATGGAGGAGCAGGAGGATTGGGTGGAGGACTTGGAGGTGGTTTTGGTGGACACGGAGGAGGCTTAGGCAGCGGACATGGCGGTGCAGGAGGATTAGGTTCAGGAAGTGGTTTGGGTGGTGGACATGGAGGAAGCTTAGGCGGATATGGAAGTAGTGGAACAGGAGGTGGAGGTAATTTTTGGATAAAGAGAATTGCAAGCGATAAAGATCCAACGATTAAAAAAAATTGTTAATTACTTAGAAATTAAATTTCTGATCATATTGTGTATGATATTCCAGGATGTGCTGGAGGATGCGGCGGTGGTAGCGGCGGAGCAAGTGCCAATGCTCAAGCTAGCGCTAGCGCAAACGCCGGTGCAGGTAGCGGAGGATACGGAAGTCCTGGAGGTCTTGGAGGTCACGGAGGACATGGATCAGGAGTAGAGTATGTATCGTCAAATATACAAATTAGACATTAATTAATAGATTAATTAATAGATATTTTGATTTTGATTCTAATTGTCTATAACTTTTGAATAGTAATGATAGTTTAACATTTTTTAAAAAATTAAAAAAAAAAAGAGCTAAGAAAAAGATTCTTCAATTTGTCATTCAGAGAATTTCTTATTAATATCATAAGTTGTATGAATGCCCTAAATATTCTAAGAAGGATAATTAAAGGATGATTTAACATTTAAAATGCTCTTACTAAAATAACGTAAAGACATCAGAATTTAGTACGTTGTAAATTCGCGTCGATTTTTTCCAATAGCGGAATAGGTTTCAAGGTGAACAAGTTTCACAAGAGAATGCTTCCGTAACTCCCGTTTGTCATACAATAATCGATAATATGCAAATTATACTTGATTATGGAAATCAGCAAGACATGATAATTTACTGAACAAATATGTCTTGGTTGAGACATAAAAGAACAAAAATAAATCTAAGTAGCAACTAATAGTATCGTTTTTTTTTTAAACACATTTTGTATGTTTTATAAAAGTCTCCATTTCAAAAAGTTACTTTAATAATTTTGCTGATTTCTTATTTATATAAAACTGTGATATTACTACTGCAATTATACGAAAAAAGTTAAAAGTGATAAAAAAGAACACTAGAAAAAGGAGTAGAAAATGTGCCTAAAGTGTAAAATATATTCTATACAAATAACACATTAAATATTATTATTCTACAATATATTAATAATATATATAATTCTATGTTTAGTTGTGACTTATCAAGACTCAATATCTTTCTTTAAAAGATTTTTTTAATAAGACAAACACTATTATAATATGGTATTGATATTTAAAAACTTTAAAATATATTAATGATAGATGGATAGCTTAATAATTTGACAATTGTTCGATTTACGTTTAGAATCTTACCACATGCTTTTTTTATTTACAGTTTATTCTCCCGTATCGGTGATACTGACGAAGGTTCAAGTGGCACTGTGGAAGGTGCCAAAGGTGTTTACAGCAGCAGCGCAGCTAATATAGATAGTTCTGGTAAAGGTACTTATTCCGTGAAAGCGGGTAAAATTCCGGCATAATATTTGTTTAATTTTCGAACTAAAATATTACTTTGTTAAAAATTCTTCCGAAGATTGACGAGTGTATTAGCTGTGATTGTAATCGTATTTTGTGACATAAATATAGTACAATAAAATTATAAGAAGTCTACGCTTTATTTACTTTTTAATTGTCAGAAAAATTCAGCGTCTGAAAAAAATAAATCTTATGTAAATTGTGTATCTTTTGTAGTTTATTTTATATTTAAAAAATCTCACACATTTGAAAAAGAGGAGAGTATTGCTGCAATGTATATATATGTACTATGACCAAAATACTGTAAATTTTTTAAAATAATTATTTGAGTAATTTTACGAAGTCATAACATAAAAGTCATACAAAATGAAATAATCATATGCTCCATCATTTATTAAAGCTATTTTCGCTAGTTAATGACATTTTGATTAACTGGGAAAACTGGTTTCTGATTCTTATCACTAATAATGCTCATCACTCGATGTAATTTATTTATGACGTTGCATAACCGGTGATTATAGAAGTTTGAATTTTTAATCGTAAATCCGGTTGCACATATATATGTTATATATTTCACTATTACTCGTAATATCTCTACTTGAGAAAAAAATTATTAGATAAAATCCTCTAACAATGATGTATTTAACTAACAGAAACTCAAATATAACTTGATATATACTTGTCTCTCTGCATGAATAATTCACGACAGCCTTTTATGAATACGAGAATTATTTGCATGAAGCATTATATCGATGACATAAACGGAATTTCCCCGAAAAGATATATTTTATTTATTTTTGCATGCACGAAGACGGAAATATTTTTGCATGCATGGAAGAAGGAAAAGCCCGCGGAGAAATTAAAAAGAGAGAGAGAGAGAGAGAGAGAGAGAGAGAGAGAGAAAGAATAGATGAAAAAATGAGAGTGAGAGATCTGCAGAGAGAAAAAGAATGTAGAAGAATAGAGAGCGGTGGCGATTTTGGAAATCCTTTTGAAAGACATCGTAGAACATTATAACTTAAGAAACATATATTTAATATTATTTATTTATTAGTTATTTATTTATTTATTTATTGAATTGGCCAATAATTCCATGGTTTTTTATGTGTACTCTGACGTTTGAACACGTTTGAATAATGATTAGCCAGAGCCATTCCATTAATAAACTCTATGGCATACCACGACTACCATATTATACAGGGTATCCGAAAATTCGCGCAACACCCTTTAAGGAAAGGTAGAGGGTGTGTTATTCTGAACAGAAAAGTCCTGTATCATTTTTTTCTATAATGCTTAATAAAAGAGTTATTATTGAGTGAAGTCTGGCCTATCATCGCCGATCTTTAGCTAGACGCACGGTCGGTGAGTCGCGCGCCTGGTAGTGTGCGTGAGCGCTCAGATGTTTTTATGACAGCTCACCGACGTACGCCCGGTTGAAGATCGGCGATGATAGGCCAGACTTCACTCAATAATAACTCTTTTATTAAGCGTTATAGAAAAAAATGGTACAGGACTTTTCTGTTCAAAATAACACTCTATCTTTCCTTAAAGGGTGTTGCGCGAATTGTCGGACACCCTGTATATATGAAAATTGCTTAGAGCTTTCTAACAAGAAAACATAGTAGACACAATGCGATTAGCTATCAATAGAGAATTTTTAAAGTTTCAAAAATTTTTTTATTTGACAGCCAATCATATGACATTGTGTTTATGTGCATTTCTCGCTGGAAAGCTCCCTTAGTTGCTACTCTAGCTAGCACAATTAGTCCGTGGTGTAAGATTGCCACAGCTTGTACTGACTTGTAGGCCTGTAACCATATAACCTGTATGTATATATCACGCGCGATGGCGATGTCGCACTACGTAAGGTTAATCCTGACCGATTCGATGCGTAACTTACATCGTAGAACAATATTATTTGACTCGCAAATCTCATTATGTCCTCGACAGCTAAAATGGATATTTCTAAATCTACATTGCTGTTTGATATCATAAACATTTTGTCATCCTTGCAGATGCAATAATTATACTGTACGATGAAGACCAAGTCTTGGTCATGTCAACGCTTATTGAAATTAACGACAGTTTATATTCGTTTGACGAGGACACTCGTGTTCCCGATACAATCGAGCGAATTGAGGAATCGAAAGTCACGTATAATGATTTCTTCTTGAAATATCTAATATGTAATAAACCATGTATTATTAATTCCCAAGCAACTGAAAATTGGCCGTGCAGACGCGACTGGGTTTTGAACGATGCACCGAATTTTGAAGTACTCTGTACATTGTTCGGTATGTGGGAAATTCTCATTGGAAGAGAAGATGATGACTTTCTACATGTTAATTATTAACATAATTTCTAATTTGCCCAGGGGATACCGTTGTCCCGGTTGCCGATTGTAATAGAAAATTTTACAACTCGCAATTCAAAGATGAAATGCCCATGAAAAGTTATTTGGAATATTGGATTGATTATAAGCAAAACAGTTATGCGAAATCGATGCCGTTATTATATCTAAAAGATTGGCATTGCGTGAAAAATTTCCCCGATATTCCGATTTATGAAGTACCTCAGTATTTTGTATCCGACTGGTTAAACGAATATTATATCGCTCATCCTAAACTAAATGATGATTATATGTTTATATATATGGGGCCAAAAGAAACATGGTAAATACATTTTCAATGTTACAAGTGTTCTCGTTTAAGATTTGAAACTTATTTTCATATTGATAGACCATTTTTTTTGTATATTTAATTGTTTAGGACTCCTTTACATGCAGATGTTTTTACATCATACAGCTGGTCTGCAAATATAGTTGGAAGAAAGAGATGGCTAATTTTTCCTCCGCATGAGGAAGATCATCTTCGTGATCTTTATGGACAATTAGCATATGATGCAGTTTCGGAGGATCTTAATGATCATACAAAATACAAAACATATGATAGTAAAAAGTTGAAATGTTTTGATATAATTCAAGAAGCAGGAGAGATTATATTTGTACCATCAGGGTGGCATCATCAAGTTTGGAATTTGGTAAATAGTTGCAATATTTTTTGCAAAAAGAAAGTTATTGTAAACTGACAGAGTTTTAATTGCGCCATTTTTTTATATAGGAAGATACAATTTCCATTAATCATAATTGGATTAATGGTTGCAATATAGGCAATGTATGGCATTCATTAAAAAAGGAGTTAAGATCTGTTATGAAAGAAGTTGATGATTGCAAGGATATGAAGAATTGGAATGAACATTGCCAATTGATGCTTAAGGCCTCTTACGGCATGGATTATAAACAGTTCTTCGAGTTTATATCATTTATTGCTAAGAATCGTTTACATGCTGTGTTAAAGAAAGATCAAGTTATCAGTTTTCGCAAGTATTTTTTTGGATATAATCATTGTTTATTTGATTTGCGAGTACTGAAAAATGTATTGGACGATATTATCACAGACGCGCAAGATCTGTCTGTGTATAATTTGATGTGTGAAAATGATGAAGCACGGCTTTTATTAAAAACTATTACTTCCTTTCTCAAATCATCTTGTAACATCGAAAATGTAACTTTTCCATGATCGCGCAAAACAAAATTCAATAAATGGTTAACAAATGAAACAAATTTGTTAACAGAGGCAAATTGTGATTTTTGTTTTCATATATAGCACTTTTACTTGGTTATGAGAAACCATGTCACATTCTTGTGTCTAAAATTTTATAAATTTCCTCCCTTAACTTTATTTAAATTTTCTCTTAGAAGATAACATTTTGCAGGATCATATTTTAAGATTATCTTTGTACAATAAGCAAGTTACATTAGACACATTATCTATTTATCCATAAATAAAATGCATCAGAGAAGATGAAAAGTCCTCAATTTTTTGAAAAAATTGTTAATATGTTTGCTATATGAAACATATAGCAAAAAACAATGATCTTATATTCTATGATGTATATATGATAAATAGAAACTCTAGAAGCTCTGGCGTATTTTCATATGTGAGCGAAATTATCTCTTTTATCTAAAGTATAATTAAACAAAAATATTTTTTTCCTTACTTGAATATATATACTACACATTCTCTACATTTATTTATAAAGATTTACAATAAAAAATTCCTATTTGAATTCTCTCTGCTAAGCTATAAGTGCATCCTAATCGTGGATACATCATCCCTGCTGCTTGTAAAACAATAATATCTTGCAAAACATAACTTATATTTAGCTTTCACGCGTATTGTCTTATTCACTATCAATTATATAAGCATAAATATTCTTATATATATTTTTTTTTTATATATGTTAAAATAATTGTACACGCGCATGGACATATATGCACTTATATGTATTTGTGTATGTATGTGTACAGACACAAATATATATTACCCACTCGGCATATAATATTTCTGATACATTGCTGCAATGTATGAAATATTGCAGCAATATGTCAGAAAGTATCAAATGTTACATGCTAAGTGGGTAGCATACATGTACATTGGCATATATATTTGCAATAAAAAATATATAAAATTTATAAGATGCAAGTATAAATTTTTTTTCAAAAAGTGCCTGATGTGATTGAAACTAGACATATTTTTCTAATCAAATTGTTTAGTAATGTATATATATGTGTGTATATATATAATTTTTTTTCCCGATGTATTATTTACGAGTGTGCGTCTAGAGAGCCCTGTTATTCCATGTGTACCCCATATCTAAGTTTGCATCCTGTTTTTTTTTCTTTTTATGTAATCTATTCTTTAGATATATACTATATCTAATACAGATATGCTTGATATGGAAAGGATTGCAAAAATTCATCTCTTATATCTTTAACATAAGTATTCTGTCACTTTTTAGTTTGTAAAATCTTTCTAAAAAATCTTTACAATGGGATAAGTTAAATGTAAAAAAAGAAAAGAAGATAAATAATACAAGAAACTATTATATAGAAAGAGAATGTTAAGTATATCTCTTTTATATATATAATATACGTGTATACATATTTATTGATCCATAAAAAATATGTACTTTTTTTTGCAGAGAGTTTAATTTATACATTCCTTTCCTCACTGATTTGTAGCTACTTACAAACTGATATAAAATATTGCACCAACAAAGAGCTATTTAAAATGAGATACACAGTTAGCTCTTTTTTCCATGATCCCTGATACTAAAGAAGAAGATTGTCATGGTTAAAAATATGATAAACAACTTTTTCGCACAGAATTTTCTGATAAAAAATTTTCTCCGCGATTACAGAAGTAAGCAGATACAGACAATTACAAACGATACATACATTCTATCATTTACATACATTCGCATATATACACATTTACCTCTCTGTACACACAATATACACACATATTTATTCTCGTAAATTTAAACATTTTTCTGATATTTTCAATAGTATCAATTTTCATCTTGCATAGCAAGTATATCTAATATTTAGGAAGCATCACACATATCACAAAGTCTAACACATTGATCAATAACAATTAACCACTACTGCAAAGTTTAGACTTTCTGCAATGTGTGTTTATGTATTTGTCGTATAAGTATTTGCATAAGTAAATCTTTTATATCGCTATTTGAATTGTATATGTATCTCAGTGTATTTTTTTTATAATTTTAATTTTAGCGTTTATTAACAAAGTAAACAATGAAATCTTATTCCCCTGTCTTAAAGAGAAAAAAGGCCGAATAATCAATTATCAATTATCGATGAAAAAATGTCTACAAGATCATTTTAAAATGTAAATGATATTCACAACATCGTGGGGTTTTATCATCAACACATAAAGTGTCGCTAGTTATAAAATAACGTTTATATAGATTATTCCTCTATATATTACGTTTGTTTAATTTTTCTCTGAATATATAACCACCTAACATTTTTTTCATTTTTACATCTTATCTTTCTTTAAAGTTTTTTATATATATATGCTAAAATACAAAATGTGAAATTTCTTAACGAAAAAGTTTTAGTTATATTACAAGTATATAGATTATATCTATTTCCAGGCGCGGAAATTATTTATATGTTTTTCTTGTGAAGATCATTTAACAATTATACAGAATGACTGGGTAATGTCTGTACGGGTGACACAGTCGGCGTTGTTACAGTTGGTGTTGTGGGTACAGGTACTGGCGTCGATGGTATCGGTTGATGCGTTTGCCTTGGCGGGGAAAGGAGCTCTTGTCTGTCCCTCTCCCGTTCCCGACCGGGCCGCCAAGCTTCCAATAAGGCTTCAACTCGCTCCTCTGTGGGTCCCCATCGTGCTGCGCCAGCTGGATTTTGTAACCATACAACCAGTGTACCGTGTACTGCTCGGATATTTACTTCACCTCTGGAAATATATTGCAAAGTGAAATAAATTATTTTTACGAACGAGAGAATTTATTCATGAATTTATTTATGATTCGTAAACGCACTTTGGAAGAATATGTTGAAATCCGTGTCTATATTCGTGTTCCATAGCTGGCACCACTACTTGTTTGCGTTTAAAATGACTGCCTTCAAGTTTTATGAGCGCGTTAGGAGCCGGATCTCGCCACTCCGGTAAAAATACCACAAACGACAAGGGCTCTGCCGAATCGGCCAATAGGCGCTCGAAGTGGTTGACCATAGCTTCCATAAGTTCCTCGCAGTAAGGTGGATTTGCTTGAAACGAGCCGCTGACCGGCCTAAAGTCCAAAAACGGTCCCCTCGATCCGAAATAAGAGTCAGTGTCGGCAAATGCCGAGCAATATTGCCGAAAGTAACAATTTAGAGGCGAAGCAAAACATTCGAACGTAACGCCAAATGATCTCTGAAGGCATTCAAAAACTGTAACTGGAAGAGCCATCTGAGTCGCTTGACCTTCATTGATTCCAAAGTATGTCTGATAACGTTTCAGCATACACCAAACGCGTGGCAGAAACATTTCGAACTTTTTGTCGTCGAAACAGTTATACCTATACAAATGTTCCAATTTGGTAAGGTGTGTATTGTTAATATACATGGTGTCACCATGAAAGCGTAGCATCGTTTGCTCGCGCTCCGGGAGATAATCCACTTGCGGAAGTCTCGGTGTGGGGAGAGAGAATTGCACTGGGTAACACCAAACCTTTCTCTGTGTACTAGCCGGACCTCCTAAAGGTATAACATCTCCTAGACCATTATCCTTGAGAATTTGATTGTTCTTATCCTTTACTTTCTTCGCGTATTCCGTCGATAGATGATAAATTTTCAGGCATATACCTTCCACGCTGGCTTTAACAGTTTCCGTGAGATGCGGCTGGCATTGTCGCTTTAGATGGGCGAGTCTGTCCTGAAAATCATCGAACGTGGCGCCTACCGTTCTTCTTAACCATTGAAAAGTGTCCTCCGCGTTCCATTTAACTACTTTCCGACTTTCCGAAGACGCCGCCCTTGATTCTATCATCTTTTTCGCGGCTTCGGCGTAACGCGATAATTGTTTTCTCGCGTCACCCGTGAACTTTGGCCTCACCAATTTGATGGGGATATCGTTCATGATCTCGCGATACATGGACATGGAAATTTCGGGGAAACATTGACTCGGTAGCAGCGGATCCGAGCCACAATCGATGACCTTTCGTTCCATTAGCCATCTATTGAAAGAATCTTTCGGCGCGTCTATACATTCACGAGTGTGACATAATTCTTGATAACATTGTCGTAATTTCGCTAATAATGCACAACGCAGAGCTTCCGCTTCGGGATGAACATGCGGCAAACTTGACGGCGCTCTCTCGTATATTATAACATTCGTAGGTATCTCCAAATCCCACGGACCCCTAACATATAACAAAAACAAATTGTTGATTCATATATTGACACTTTTTAACATCTTGATGAAATTGAACTCTTACGCCAATATAAATTTCTTCGCTGGTGGCACAGTCCCATCTTCCGATGCTCTCCGTTTCAATGTACCTCCCGGTGTACCAGGTGGAATGGTTCCATTTCCAGGTGGAGGTGGTACACCACAAATACCAAGCGGATCCGTGATTGGATCGAACTTTGGTAAAATATATATATATTACATTTCTTTTTTCTCTACATAATACAGATGTTTGTACTATTTTGCAGTACCTGAGGTTTCAAAGAAGGTACTACCCACAGAGATTCTCCAGTTAACTTATTCCAGAAATATGGTCGACTTTCTCGTTTGCTCCAAAATTTTTTCCAACCTTGTTGTTGAAGTTCTACAGATAACTCGAGTTCTGGAAAGCTTCCTGGTGGTGCACCCTATAATAATATTCTTATAATCTGATAACTTGAAATTATTAAAAAGAAAGAAATAAAAGATCTTCCGATATACCTGAGTTATCAAGGGTGGTTGTTGTATATGACCAATTTGAGGACAATGATCGGCTACAGTTTGTGTCGGTGTTAATATAGGTGTTTGAAGTTTCACAGGCGTAGGAACTATAACTTGCGCCATTGTTGAATTTGCATCTTGCTGTAATGTCTGATGGTGATGGTGCATGACTGGCAGCGATGACACCGATTGCCCCGATAAAGTTTCCCAGTTCGAGGTATTGGGTATATCTTGCTTTCCCCCACTTACTTCGTTCATTGTTGGATATGCGCTTGACGCAACTTACTAAAAATATTTATCCAAGCATTACATTATATATTTGACAAAGATCTATTAAAATATATATTACAGCTTGAAGATTATTACATCTAACATAGTCATGCATAATTTAATAAACATGGAAAAATGTTATATATACTTTATTAAGAGTGAAACTATATATATAGTATATGTGCAATATTGTATAACTGCTTGCGATATTAAAGATATAGATTTTATATAAATAAAATATGTTTTCATACTATTTATATTAATTTCTTTTTTTTTTTTTATTAATTAAAACTTATACACATGTCACAAAGGATACGCAAGTTTACAAGAAAATATATCGAAGATGCGCGGTAAAAATAAAAGATTAAAATGGACCATTGGAGATGCTGTAGAAAAGGCACATTGCACTTTGTACAATATAATCTACTCGAGCTCATTCTCATGTATACTTATACATATAAATTGCAAAAGGCACGAAAAGTCTTGCAATAATTACAAAGTCTTTTTTTAAAACGTCGCGGCTCGCAACTCGAGAGCGCTCGGTGATACACTGTTTGTTTACAAACTGAGAAAACATCTAGGAATATACGCGGTTTTTCGCGTCGCGCGATCGATCCCGCTCGCATAAAATATACCGTAGTCGAGAGAGGGCTCACCAGAACTGATAATATTCTTAATTCATGAGAAATGCGCGACGGCACTTAGAATTCATTCATGATTTGTGAAATTTGACGCAACGATATCCACCCGTACGACGCCATTTGCTTAAACTGAAAGGAATTACAGTGCGCGGCGAGGAGGGGGAGAGAGAGGGGGGGAGGTACGGTTACGGTCGCAACGAAACGTAAGGTGGCGTTGTGGCAGCGTTTACAACGCTGCGAGAGCGAGGATACTCGAATACGATTGGCGGAACGTAGTGTCTCCAAGTTTCTTGCGTTTCGCGTACTTGTTCTGCTTATGCATGCGGCGCAACGCGCGAGGACGACGCGTCACGCGTGACTCGAGCGATGGCCAATCTTATTTCGGCTTTTACGGAAATTGCAAGATACATAGTAGGAGATGATTGGTCATTGCTCCTTCCCGCTTCTTCGCGTGAGCGAGAAACTGCAAGAATAGACGTAGAAAGTATATTATTATTTTCATTTTTTCACGATGATGAAGCCATGATAAAAACAGTCATGATATAAACATAATATATTAACATAATATATTTACATCATGGAAGCAGTCTATACTTCCTATATTTATAGCAGAGTTTAGAGAGAGACCCAATAATACGGGAGAACAGCACAAAGGGGGAGTTTTAGTTTACAGAGAAACAGCTGATCTAGAATAGAGAGATTCTAGCTATGGAAGCTTTAAAGCCAGTTTAGTCATTTTTTTATTATGTTGCATTATGTTTCTGTACCTACCTACTTGAGTGTCAAAATGTAATTAACATTTGTTGATATAATCAAGTGTGAGGGTAATATATTTAAATACTAATAAAAAAATAAAAAATATAAATAAAACTATTAATTAATTAGAATTATTTTATTGAAACTTATCGTTATTCAGAAATGTTCAACATTGATATAATTTGAAAATTATTATTTATAAGAAAGTAACAAGAAGATATTATCAATAAGAAAAACTAATTTCGCACAAAGATGGCAAATCCTTCAATGAACACGGAACAGACGTACTATTGGAATCAGGAGCATATGAAGTATTATCCAATGCCTCCAGTGCCAAATTTTCCACCGCCTAATTATAATCAACCACCGAATTATAACTTTTCGTACAATGTACCTCCTCCTAATGTATCAAACGTTAAATCAACAAACTCGATGTATCAGCTACCGCCTATGTATCATGATGGAGCAACTAATTTTCACAACAATGTTCCTTACCAAAATCAAACAGATTCACAATATAATAATCAATATTATGACAAAACAGAATCTGCACAACAATATGTGAATGAAAATTATGCAAATTGGGATAGAAACTCCAGAGACATGTATAATAATAGTGCTGGTAATGAGTGGCATTCTAATGACTCTACCACAAATTGGACATCAAATCCATCATATCAAAATACATCTACTTCTGGTTATGATACGAGTAAGACGTATAACGATAATGAGAGACTATGCTCGACGCAAAGATATGAACCATCGCAAAGAATAAAAGAATCCAAATGGAAATACGACGATAGAGAAACCTTGCCTAATCGTAGCATTAGCAAACATAGATCTAGAAGTCCAGAAAGTAGATCGGAGAAAGTATATAGATCACGATACGACGATCACAGGGACAGATATCGTCAGCACAGCAAGGGAATGTCTAATTTACGAGAGTCCACATATGATAGTGGATATTTTGAGAGAAGGTCTTCATATAAGAGGCACGAAAGTTATACATCTCGTTCAGAAGGATCGTATACAAGAAATAGAAATAGAAAGAGATCAAAATCACGGGAATCTCGTTCGACCCGAGATACAACGCCAATCAATGCTAAACGAACGAAAGGTCCCACTGAAAGAGAGTTACTTTTAGAAAAATATAGGTAAAATTTATATACATGTAGCACATAATGGTTTTTTGCATTTAATATGTGACATAGATACAATAAGAAACAATGTTATAACTTTTTTTTTTTTTTTTTAACAAAATTAGCTACATACTTGATTCAACATACTTGTTTTATGTGCAAAAATCATATCTTATATTTACAAATTAGAAGATTTTACTAATTATAGAATTTTTTTATATCTTTAAGACGGAATTATTGTGCAACAAGTAAAGACATTGAGCGAAAATTGAACGAATTATCAGCAATGGGATCAGAAGGCATTCTTGAAAGCGAGAAAAAAATTTGGACTCGCACGGCACCAGCGGATCTTTACTATTTCAGAGACGAGACTAATCCGAAGATAATGAAAAGTACTGTTAAACTACAGGAATTATGTATGACTTTTAAGAGATTATTAATTGACAGAGCAACTGAAGCAAGAGCGTTGCAGGTATGTATATTCCTATTAATTGCTTTAATAAAATACAATAAAATTTATTATATCTTTTTAATTTACTTAGCCACCCTATGAACCACCTCCGCGAAAAACTAGAGCACGTCTTTGTCGTCATAAATCTGAAGCTTGCAGTAGCTCTTCATCTGATAGTGATAGCTCTATGGATGAGGATGATAGAACAATGGAAGAGTTAATGGCAAAAAAACAGCATCCACAGAGATTGCATCCTGAAATGTGGTTCAATGATCCTGGAGAGGTAATATCTAGAATTGTCTCATTTCTTAAAAATCTAAACATTACATATTTAAAAATATATTATAATTTTGTTTTTTTTTTTTTAGATGAATGATGGTCCATTATGCAGATGTAGCGCGAAATCACGGCGATCAGGAATAAGACATGGGATTTATGCTGGAGAAGGTGCAATAAATAAGTGTGATTTAAATACGAATAATGCTGACAAATTATATCACTATAGAATAACAATCAGTCCACCGACTAATTTCCTGACCAAGACACCGACGATAATCAAACACGATGAACATGAATTTATATTCGAAGGATTTTCTATGCTGTCTCATTTCCCGCTAGTCAAATTACCCACTTGTAAAGTTATACGATTTAATATTGAATATACAATCCTCTACATAGAAGAGAAATTGCCAGAAAATTTCACGATACAGGAACTTGATTATTTTCGTAAGTAATTGCTATATATTTATTTAAACATCATATTTTTCCTTTATCATGCCTATTAAAAGCATAAAATTCTAAATTTTTACAGAGATTTATCTATTCAGAGAAATTTTGGAGCTCGTAGATTTCGATCTGCACGCGGCACAGGACAAATCCGGCTGTGGACAATTCCATTTTATGCCAAGATTTGTACGTGATTTGGCTGATAACGGTCAAGAAATCTTGTCGATGAACGAAGTTCTAAATTATTTGATAAAGAGCAGTATTCTTCTAATAGATCCAGACGATCTACCTAGATTGGTGGCAATGCCACAATATAAATGGCAAGATTTCGCGGACGAGGTAAAGGGAATGGTTGTGACTTATCCGGGAAAGAAACCATGTAGTGTTCGTGTCGATCAGCTGGATAGAAATCAAGTGGACCAGCCACCCGGTGTGATCGCTTATCCCGAGATAGTACATTTTGGTATCCGCCCACCGCAACTTAGTTATGCTGGAAATGCAGAGTAAGTAATCATTTACTATCAATAAAATGTGTTATATTTAAAACGAAAAATTTTTGTACTAGTTTGATACAAAAAATATGCCAAATAAAATTGTTAAATAAAGTTGAATGTTAAAATTTTTTAAAATTTAAAATTATATTTCCTAATTTATATATAATAATTTACGTTTTATACACACATATATATAATAAATCTAAGAATAAATTATATTTTTTGCTTAAAAATACAGAAATAATTTTTTAGAAATGTTTTACTCTAAATAATATAAACATCCAAAATCACAGTAGTTTTAAGTTTGTCAAAAGTTATATTTTTTTAAACACACACAATATATTTGCACTTAAACTATAACTCTCTAAAAATTAATTCTTTAATTTATTCAGTTATCAAAAAGCATGGAGAGATTATGTGAAATTTCGACATCTACTTGCGAATATGTCGAAACCCTCTTTCGAGGATAAAAGAAAATTAGAAGCAAAAGAAAACAAACTGCAAGAGTTACGTACTCAGAGCAAGATGAAGCGCGACGTTACAGTTGATGTCAGCTCCGAGGGATTTTACAGAACCGGCATTATGTGTGATATTGTGCAGCATGCAATGCTGATACCAGTACTTGTCTGTCATCTGCGATTTCACAAGTCCTTGGATAATCTGGAACGCACGTTGGGTTACGAGTTTAAGAACAGATATTTACTCCAACTGGCTCTCACACATCCCAGCTATCGCGAGAACTTTGGCACGAATCCAGATCATGCACGAAATTCTCTGACAAATTGTGGTATAAGGCAGCCCGAGTATGGCGATCGCAGAATCCACTATATGAATACGCGAAAACGTGGCATCAATACCTTGATAAACATAATGTCCAGATTCGGTGCGAAAACGGAAACGGAATCGTCCATAGCGCATAACGAACGGCTGGAATTTCTGGGCGATGCAGTCGTCGAGTTTCTCACATCCATCCATCTCTTTCATATGTTTCCCGATCTGGAGGAAGGCGGTCTGGCTACTTACAGGGCGGCGATTGTACAAAATCAGCACCTCGCTGTATTGGCGAAGAAATTGAGTCTTGAAGAGTACATGCTCTACGCACATGGTAGCGATCTCTGTCACGATCTAGAGCTGAGGCATGCAATGGCAAATTGTTTCGAAGCGTTGATGGGTTCGCTCTTTCTTGACGGAGGGATAGAAGTGGCCGATCGAGTTTTCGGAGAGACGCTCTTCAAAGGTGAGGAAAATCTTAGCAAAGTTTGGGTTAACTATCCGCGGCATCCTCTTCAGGAACAGGAACCGACGGGAGATAGACAATGGATTCCCAGTTTCGAGTTGCTACAGGTATATATTGTTCAACATTTGAAAGTTAATAAGTTTTCTTCATCTGTGAGACACTCTTACATGTTCTTGGTTATTTTCTCTTATGTTAAACAGAAACTGACAAAGTTCGAAGAATCAATAGGGATAGAATTCACTCACATCCGTCTCCTTGCTAGAGCGTTCACAGATCGTAGTATAGGATATACCAATTTGACATTGGGATCTAATCAACGATTAGAATTCCTTGGGGACACTGTGCTGCAACTTATCGTTTCTGAATACTTGTACAAATTCTTTCCGGAACATCACGAGGGACATTTATCGGTAAGCAACATATTTGTTTATAGATTATTTCAAGTAACTTTTTCATCTGTTTCTAATGATAATATCTATGTCGCGCAGTTATTGCGAAGCTCACTCGTAAATAATAAAACACAAGCGGTCGTTTGTGATGATCTTGGTATGACTCAATACGCCCTTTATGGGAATCCGAAAGCCGAATTGAAAACTAAAGACAGAGCAGATTTATTAGAGGCTTTCCTCGGGGCACTTTATGTTGATAAAGGTTTAAAATATTGTCACGTCTTTTGTGATGTATGCTTCTTCCCACGTTTACAAGACTTTATCATGAATCAAGACTGGAATGATCCAAAGAGCAAGCTGCAACAATGCTGCTTAACTTTGAGAACTATGGACGGTGGAGAGCCAGACATTCCTGTATACAAGTAAGTTCTTAGTTTTTTGGCAGAAAAGCCTTTCTAGAATTGTCGTATCAAATGAAAAAAAAAAGTGCATTATCAATTACGATTACAATTTGCAACACTAATTTATTACTTGATTAGCATAAAACACTGCTGTTACAAATTAACAACAAAGAATCTTATTTATTTGAAGTTTTATTTACTCTCATTTCAAAGTCTCGATCATTGCTGAATATACATGTATATAACGTTCACACATTTGAAGGATATATGTGTTTGCAAAAAATATTTTCAATCTCATATGATTTCATTCTTTCAGAGTCATTGAATGTAAAGGACCAACTAATACAAGGGTTTATACAGTCGCTGTGTATTTCCAAGGGAAGCGGCTGGCTAAGGCTTCAGGACATAGTATCCAAGAAGCAGAAATGAATTCTGCCAAAGAAGCTCTAGAAAAATCTCAAGGTATGCTATGTACATACAAAATAATAAAATAATTATTATACAAGATAATTTAAAATTATCTTGTCAATCTTTACAATTAATAACTAATTAATTAAGTGACGTTTATAATCAATCTTTCGACTAAAAAATTCTATTGCCATTTCTTTTTACAATTTCTTAATTTTTTTAATAATGTAAGAATTTCGAATTAATATTTTATAAAGATATTAATTGAAATTTAAAACATATCTATATAAATTGAAATATATCTTTGTTTGAAATTTAATAGTTTATTTTAGAATTATTGTTCTTGATTTGTTTATCATTGTTAATATTTTCTTTCTGCAGATTTATTCCCACAACTAGATCATCAAAAACGTGTGATAGCAAAAAGTATGAAAATGCAGCAATGGCCAAATAAACAGAAACCAAGAGGAAAATCGTTAAGGTCTAGTGAGAGATCTGACGATTCTGACTCGAGTCAAAATCGGAGGAGAAGTCATAGTAGAGAAAGCAATACTTCAAAGAAAAGAGAAATCTAATTGTTCTTTACTTTATATAGTTCTTATAAAAATAAATCATGACTTTTATTTCCACAGATAGAAATGCAAACAAAATAGTATACTTTTTTAATATTATATGCATATTACCTGCTGTGAAAAAATGATTTCTCCTTAAAAATGATTTCTCTTTAAAAACTACTTATTGGATCTTTAATAAACAATAATGTCGCATGATAAGCAATAATTATATTAGCGTTGACACATTCGTGTCGATTTAACAAGATTACTGATTTAAAGAAATATCTCATGCATTTTCATTATTGAATGTTACATTAGAAGATTTTTTCATTTCTTTCCCCCTCTCCCGTTTTTTTACAATTAGTTGGCCAAAGATAATTCTCTCTAATGGAATAGAGGGGATATATAATTATATAAAGGTTTTTAATTATATAAATCATGTAGAGATTTTTAATAATAATAATAATATAATTTGTATTTTATATATATCTATTTTTTTATTTTCTATGTTTGAAAATTTACAGTCCGAAATAAATTTTAATTAATTATCTTGTTTTCAATTGTTGTCAATATCGGATTGTTTTGTTTAAACAAATATCTATTTTGATTAAGTATATCATGGTACTGTTCTATATTATCTAAAATGTTTTGCAATGTCCAATGTTTTTGCAATAGAGCAAGATCTAGATTAAATAATGCATATCTAAAACATAGTATTTGAGTGCATGTAGCGACACTATGAAGTTGTATCCCTAAATCATGAACCAAAGTTTTCAAATACATTTCGTTTTCGTTTATAGCTACAATTTCTGAAAACACAAATATATAAATAAAGCATATGATCATCTCAATATGTGATTATATAATAGATTATTATGGATAAAAAATCGGAATCTGAGTTATATAGTAGAAATAATAATATTTACCTAACGTAAATTCAGGAGATTTAAAGTCTACACATTTTATGGTATAAATCATTGGAATTTGGTTGTCTGCAGGCCTCATTAAACCTTGTATGGCCAAGTCATATGCAGCTTGACTTTGCATATCTAATCCACATATTCTAAACATACAGAAAAGAATTACTTATAGTTGTAAACTTTAATAATAATTAATATCTTAAGTATTTATCATAAAACATACTCAAACATCTTTCTTTGATGAGCAGCTTGCATGGAAGCACATATTCTATCAATTGTGTCACGCTTAATAAACTTATATGTAGACTTCTCGACGATTTTTCCAGTTTTAAAATAATTATCTGTTGCTTGTCCCAAGATGCCTTTAACCTTATAAC
Source organism: Cataglyphis cursor (assembly GCA_039654345.1). Taxonomy (NCBI): domain Eukaryota; kingdom Metazoa; phylum Arthropoda; class Insecta; order Hymenoptera; family Formicidae; genus Cataglyphis; species Cataglyphis cursor. The sequence continues at coordinate 12,155,462 of JBCEZX010000058.1, forward strand.
TAACCGGAGGCTTAGAATCTTTTAATTTATGAATCCACTTAGTACTATCATTAATACCACAAATCATGAGTCCTGATGAACTAGTGCTCAGATAATTAGCGCATACTAATTTGAAATCTTTAGGTTGATATCGTGGTCCTACTACTAAAGGATGATCCGCATAGCTAGGATGTGTAACTATTTTCATCTTCTCTGTTGTATTACCCTCTATACGCACATGTTGGATTGGTGGACGTACATGCATACTATTCAAATCTGAAAATCAAGTGTTGCTTTTGAGAAAGTTAAGATTTTTTTAAAAAATTACAGATCTACATTTTTTTTAGATTAGCATTCATTCTGCTTGATTCTTCCAGAACACATACATAAGCATATCTTTTTGTTTCATTTTAAGAATAAAAAAGAAAAAGAAAAATTCTTTATTTTTTTTTTAAGCATTACACTCTCTCCTAAATTTATACTTAAACTTAAAATTATATCTTCAAGTTTTATCGAAAGAAGAAGAAATAAGATTTACGAAATTATAGAAAAAATATAATTATATGTATTGAATAAAGCAAAATTATATAGAAACAATTATATGAATACAAAATCCTAACCTTCGCAGAGACGATGGATTATGGTGCTTCTTACGTTTAAATACGTGACAGCGGGCGGTTTGTACACTGCAAACACGCCGTTTAAAGCTTTCCATGCTATTCTAGCATCGGAAACTAAACGTTCCACTTTTGGAATCAGAGTTCTCGTCTTCATATTAAAAATAATGAAATACTATCATTCATTACTCTCACTCATGTATTACGTACACTTTTAACTTGTGTAAATTTTATTTAACGTAGATGTGAAATACATAACATAATAATCGTATAATTACGTAATAACTTATTTTTCTAATTTTATATATTTTAAAATATTTTTCTGAAAATAAGAGAGAGGTTACGTATCGCTGCTGTCACATGCGACAACCACGTTTATTTGATTTTTAAACTGTCCGCCGCGAATATGCATAGAAATATCTCTATCCTGAATTTTCCTCTGTACCAAAACAGCTGTTTCTTGTAAATTACTATGTGATTTTTTTTCTCAAAGTTGGCACTTAAGTGCCAACTCTACGTATATTATTGTGTATCTAGCTATTCATGCATTATGACTCGGAACAGATGTTTGACATCTGCGAGCGTGATGTGTGTGAAAGTGAAAGATAAAACGTAAGGTTAAATAAAGATGGATAACAAGTAACATATATAATGTTAATCAATGAAAATGTGTTAACAGTTTAAAATTTTTTTTCAACATTAACAGTCGTATATACTCTCATCTCTTAAACACATGCCCTAATTGTATTCTTAGATCTATGAAAGCGGCTGGTATTTATTTATAATCGCAGGTAGCCATGTTTTTGCAAGGGTCGCACTTGCTCGACCTCCAACATGGGCGTTCCTTTTTGTCGTCTGCAATGTGTCAAATGAACAGAAAATGATTGAAAACTGTTGGATAGCCGAGTAGAAGATATTAAATTCGTGGAAATCGATGTGTCAACAAAGACGCCGTTAAAGAAATCGAGGAATGCGTTATCCATTTTGATGAACGTAGCGAATTTTCTTTTGCTATTTTTATTGACGGTGTTGCGATAACAAAAGACGTTTCGTGCAATTGAATACGATAATTGAATTAAAAGCACGAGAAAAAAATGCGAGCTTGCTTCAACGGACAATCTCTTCTTCACCGAAACTTCGAAAACTTTTAATTTATCGTGAAATCAATGAGGATTCCCATCGATTCAATCGTAAGGTTATGCAGTGGATTCGAGAAAAAATAAAGAACTTTCTATATGCTAATTATTTTATAGAAGCGAAAGAGAGTAGGAGAGAGAGAAAGAAAGAAGAAAAGTTTTTTTGTGGATAGTAAACGGCGAAATATTTTAATGCGTACCGCAAGTTCTGAGAAACTAAAATACAAGAGTTCTGTTTAAAATCAGCTGATCAGCAAAGAGAGAGTTTGTGAGATTTAATTAGGCTTTAATGAGAATATATGTGAATTATTTTGAGTATACATGTATTGAAGATATTTGTTACACAAGATTTTGTTCAAACAAAAATTCTAAAAAAAAAAAGAAAAACAGAAAATGTCGACGAATTCAGTCACAATGAGTACAAACAGAGGCGGTAATTTTCAAAATCGCAATTCCCAGAGATCTACTCTTCTGAAAGTGGTAATACTTGGAGATGGTGGTGTTGGAAAGTCCTGTCTTATGAACAGATTCGTGTCGAATCATTTCGATGAACACAGTTTTCATACTATTGGAGTAGAATTTCTGAATAAAGATATTGAAATCAATGGCGAAGCGTATACATTGCAAATATGGGATACCGCCGGTCAGGAAAGGTTTAAGACTCTGAGAACACCTTTCTATAGAGGCTCAGACATTTGTCTTCTGACTTATGCAGTAGATGATAGGACGAGTTTTAGAAATCTAGCACTATGGAGATCTGAATTTCTTAAGTATGCAGATGTTCAAGAAGACTCCAGTTTTCCATTTATTGTTGTTGGTAATAAGGTAAACTATGAAACAAGCAGAATTTACATTGAGTGATCTTACTTTAGTATAAGAAGTGTTACTTTTTTTTATAGGTGGATGTTGCAGAGTCTGAAAAGCAAGTTTCCACAGAAGAAGCTCAAGCTTGGTGTTTAGAAAATGGTGGTCCTCCGTTAGTTGAAACATCAGCGAAAGATGCCACTAATGTTGAGGCAGCATTTGGGGCAGCAGTTGACGCATGGGCGAGATTAGAAGCCAGATTAGAACGGCCTTTAGTAGAAGACACTGTCGATCTTTCTAAACAGCAGTCTCCACATCGTTCGAGCTGCTGCATGCCTGTGTCCAGCACTGAGTAGGTCACAGCTTATGATTTTCATTAGTTTCTAATTTTATGTTCCTATGGAATAATGCATGATACATTTTTCTCAAGATCTTCATTTGTGACCAGTTAATTGAAATGGGTTGTAAGAAGATAAGCATGTATATACAATCTTATGCGATACAATATTTTTGGAATTGTCATTTAAAGTTTCTTTACATTTGGAAGGAGTACATAATGTCACAAATTGAACTCGTAGAAATGGTGTTTTTTTTATTCTCTTTAGGATCAATAAAAACACTACACGATATATGTGTAAGATATTATTTTACTGATTTTTTATAAATTTAGGACGCACACTTCGTGAAAATTTATTTTTAGTCAGTAAAGAAATCGAACTTATTAAAATTAAATGTTTGATTAATTAATCTCATTTCTCAGTTTTTTTTTCAGTTTCGTCAGAGATAGATATTTTTATAAATTATACTTAAGACATCATTTTTTCACATGTGGCATACTTTGTTTCTAGGTCTAACAAAGTAATTTGAAGAGAATGTCTTGCCTGTCTACAATATTCTATTCATTATATGGTAAACTTTCTTTATTGACACGCTGGAATTACGTCCATTGTATGTAAATGGCATATATTGTTTCAAATTTTTTACTTAAGGCTGATTAAAATTTCCAAAGAAAGTGGTCTAATTTATAGGATATTATTAGTAATGAACAAACGATGATTTTACTGATTAAGTCTTTCTTTTCTATGAATCTTAACAAAATACTCAAGTAAAGCCACAGAAGTCGTATATGAGACAAATAATGTATTGCGCGATATATAGTTAGATATATACAGGATGTCCGATAAGTAAGTGATGAAACGAAAGGTGGAGATAGATTCTGTGCTGCACCATTTTTTTATAACGCTTAATAAAAGAGTTATTATTGAGTAAAATCTAGCCAATTAGTGCCAATTTTTAGCCGGACACACGTCAGTGAGCTGCACACCTGGTAGTGGTGCACCTGTAACGGCGGAGCGCTCACGTACACTAAAAAAATGATTCAGAACTTTTCGACTCAGTTTGATCAATCTACCTCCACCTTTCATTTGGTCACTTACTTGTCAAACATCTTGTATATTTCCAGAATACAATCTTAAGATCTAAGATCAAGTTAAACGTCCTATCAACGCTTTGTGCAGCTCTTAATAAGCTACTAACAGTATTTTAAGTGTTTTCACACACCACTGGCTTGTGATAAAATATAATAAATAATAATAATACAATAATAATCATGAATTGCTTTATTAAATAAGGGATAGGCATAAGGTGTAATTTTAGCTTTGCAATCTAAATTTGCCTTATCCTCGCGATATATGTCTGAGAACAGTAAAAAGTAAAATGTGTTTTTTATTTAAACATAATCTTGCTATGGATATTCATGTGCGAATCTATGTGAATTTGACATTTGTACAAAATGCTTTTCTGCTCTTAGAACATTTCTCATTCAACGTCTAACAATTTTTCTACGAATTAATAATAATGTTATGAAGGAATGAAATTTTTTACAATCGTCGTTGCCGCACATTTTATTCGAAAGATTTTTGATTCTTTAGAAACACATGTATAGCATAAGGAGAAAAATATATAATAATTTTCCGACAAGATTTAAATTGTGTATAAAATATGCACATGCTGGTGCTTTTTATATATAATTAGTATATGTGAAGTATATAAATTTATAATAAAATATATAATGATAATTAAAATATTAAGTACATAAAATACTAATCATATCAAGGTGAGAGATGGCTTCATCTCATAATCATCATAATACATAAGCATCATTTACTCCAAATCTCTATATGAAAGATCTATGAATTATTTTTTAAAGGATACTGCTGCACACTTACATATACATTATTTATGAAAAAATGTATTATTTATGAAAAAAAAAAAAAAAATGCGCGCGCGTATGATTGTTATTTATTATTTTTACATACTTAGTAAACAAGGCTATTTCTCATATGTACATGTGACTTATGTACAATATGTGTGTATGTATGCCTTAAGATTTTATAATTCTAGGAGACACGATTTTGCAAGGAAAAATAAACTATACTGTGCTTGTTTAAGAAGTGTCAATCAGTTATATTAACATTATCCTCTTCCTCTTTCATAACTATGGCAAAATCTTTTTTATTTGCTAGAAAAATTATATCGCAAATATGAAAGAAAAAAATTGAAAAATAATAATGAGAATATGTGAAACAAGAATTTATATCATGAAGACAAAAGGGAGGAAAAGAATTACATAACTCTCGTTATTTCTTTAAATTTCTTTACATTTTTTTTCTCGTTTAAAATATTTTGTGAGATATTTTACATGAAATTGTAATGCAATCTTTATGTAATATATGCAATACATATCAATTTGTAACGGTTTATTTTATAATGGTATGTTTTTACAATTATTTAAGATAATGTGGGCACACACACCTTTATCCCAAATATTAAAAATTTATTAATATTAGCAGGCATTCTTCCAAAATAAAACGGATAATAAAAGTATAAAATTGGGAAAAAGTGTGTGCATTTGATAACATATTTGTTATACAAATCTCTTAACAATATTTACAACTTGCCACATTTATCTAAGATTCAAGCTCCTAGTTGTTCCTTATAAAATTATTTCATGATACAATGGTGAATTACTAATTATTCTAAAATTTGTTCTATTTGTATGTAGAATTTATGTAATAATTCTGTAAAATGTTTGATTAAAGATAACTTAAAGATAACTTAATAGATTCCTTTAGATTGTTTTTTCAGGACAAAAAAAAAATGAATATACAAAGTTAAATTATAAAACTAAAATAAATATTTTTTTTCCTGTATTCTGCTATATTTCTATATTTATTGTGTGTATTATGAATTTAGAGAAGATTAATTCTCTATATTCTTGTTTGATAAACAGAACGCATTGCTCTCTTAATCTTGATGTTTCCTTTACATTTAAACGGCTTTCCATCAAAGTATAGTTGCACTCTCACATGAGTGCAATTCAGAAAAAGTAATTTAAAGCAATTTATTGAATGCTAATGACAATGTTCTGTAACATCTACGATCACAGATTTTTTCCAACCAAACAAGAAGTAACCAATAGCAGCACCTATTACTACAGCGCAGCACAACCAAACATTGTATGTCATGAAGATTAGCATCAAGAAGTACGACAGGACGATCTGCACGATATGCAGAAATGTTTGGAATAAATGCATCCAGGACAGCATAGTCGGCCTGCACAGATTAATGTGTCTAATTACGGCCGGATCCATTTAAAACTATGAAATTGAAAGTTGATTTATAGATTTCAATAATTCGCAATTTTAAAAGCCATCAAATTAGTATTAAAAGCAAAATGCAAAGTGGAAAATTTTTGTGCTGATTATTCATAATTGTATTTGCAAATTGAGTCATATAATTTCTGAAACAAAATATGTAGCTTTTCATAAATATCCTAAATGATTCAATCTTGTTAATAACTAAATTTTTAATTATTTAGGAAATGACATAATATAGAGCCATTAGCAGCATTAAATTATTTAATAAAAAATAAATATTTAATATATGCATCTCAAAAATTATTTGTGCAACTCAATTTAATATATAGATACAATAATTAAATACGAGAAAGCTGATTCGAAAACGTTTAATTGGAAATATAAAGACACACACGAGAGTAGTGAAAATAATGATAGGACAGCAGACATGCTGAAAATATTTGATAAATGGAAGTACTTTGTATTTTATATCTAAAGGATATATGAAGTCCTTCTAAAAAGATATATCATGCATGCAAGTTTTGCAATAATATGAGAACCACTTAACAAAACACTAAAAAACATAATTGTTGCTATTTACAAGCTGCATCACATCAATAACAACTGCAATATTACAAAGTACAATTCAGAAAGAAAATCTTAATATCTCGTAGGATACCATTTACTTACGGTTGCTTATGGATTACTTCTCCAACCATACTAAAAAAGCACATTTAATGATTAAATTGATAATACTATCGTTTATGCATTTTAGCGATCCTGCAAAAGAATAATGCACTTTGATTTAAAAATGAGAAGATACCTGAGAAGATTACATGCTACTTGAAGCCATTTGACACTCTTCACATACACAAACACAAATTTCTCACAGTAAAATTATGAATCTTCTTGCACGAGCATGGGAGAAACAATGCTTTTTGCAGGATCACTGACAATGCTTCATCTGACAAGATGATAAGAGTGCTTACTGAACGACTCGATTGTCTTCGGCTACCACATTCTTCTCACTCGGCACCGTGACGCTCCTATATTGCAGGGCGTTGTATGTTTTCCAGAACAAGTACTCCCGGTAATATTTCAAACCCTCGTAGAGCGCGGCCATGATCACGATACCGATCATCGAGCCGATGAGACTGCCGATCGACGTGATCTTCCAGTTCTCGAACAGTACTGATTCACAGTAGCCAGTGTGAAACGTCATCTAAGGCGTGAAAAGCAAATAGTTAGCATAACATAGGATGTTGGATAAACGACTTATACCTACCGACATACCGTGCGAGCCCATGTTGCTGCACGCATCGCTCGTCGAAGCCCCGACATCGTGGTCCATCCTCGCGTGATCCATGGCCCCGTGATTCATACTCGTGTGGTCCATGCTCCCGTGGTTTACACTTCCATGGTTCATACCTTCGTGGTTCATGCTCATATGTTCCATATCCATGTGAGCCGTAGGTGCATGGGATTCGTGATTCATTGTACCATTCATCATCATGTGGCCCGCATGATCATGAGACATCTGTAAGGAAGAAAATTCTTATCCCAATATGTTTGATAAGATCCACCAAGTACGCTCGACCTCTTTCGATTGAAAACTATATATGAAAGACCGAAGATAATAAGATAGATAAAAAGCCTTATCATATTTCGAGATTTCATCAAATCGTTTTTTTTTTTTTTTTGTTATCTTCATTATCATAATGGAATTATGATAGATAGTAGTATACAAATCTGAAACACGAGAATCCAAAACATTTCCTTAATCCAGATCTAAAGATCGTTCTATTGAAAAATTTGCAAATTTTTTTGTTAAATAGCTATACATTTTGTATGTTATATTAAAAGACATACCGAAAAAAAAATCATAAATTTAATTTAACAAAAATATTTGTCACTTCAAAATTATATTTTTTTTCTCAACGGAATGTACATTATGATAACATCATACACAAATAATCTTAAAGTTAACAACGATATCTCTTGAAGTAATGAACCAAAAATATATCAGTTGAAACGCTACTTCAAATTATACACTTTTCAAGGTAGCATTATCATCTCATTAACGATTTACGATAAGATTCTTTTGTATGGAAATGCAAAAAAAGTTGGGAAAAAGTGATGGAAAAATTTTTCCATCCATTCCGAGAATAACTCGCTAATTATTAAAAAGTTATAGGAAAATAATTTTATTTTAATTATTCTCCATGAAAAATAAACATTCGTTTAGTATTTCACAATCAAATATTTTCACAAGTTTAATTTTTATTATTGCTCGTCCTTAAAAGTGTATAATTATTATATAAATCAAAATATTTTTCTCGTTTTTTAAAAACTTAAAAGTAAAAACTTCAAAGTAAAAATAAATATATTTTTTTATTTTTCTTATCAAAAGAAGTTGATTAATTTGTACAATGCTGTATGTGCGGTCTGAAAAATATAATACATGATTTGAAGTAACCAAGATTGCAGAGATAATGCAAAATGTTGTTTTATTAAAGTAATTTGATTGCTTATTCGGAAATACATTTGGAAATACATTTGGTAAAAGTATTTTCATCACGTATATAATCGCGTAATGTGTGTCTTGTATCGTTAAGACAGATAAGATATCTTTGCACTCGCACTCGACCACATATACATATACACATATACCATATACATATACACACGATTTATGCAATAAAAATATATATATATATATAGTGCTTAATTATTATAATTCACAATTCTATAGATTCGTCGATAAATCTGTGATCGATTTTTTCATCTTAGTAAAAATATAACGTTTGACGTTTTCGAATTATAAACGATTAAAAATGAAGTATTTCTCGTGAAATAAGCTTCAATAAATTAAATACTTTAACTGAAATTTTAATTCAAGACTTATTTACAAATAAATGATGTAAATTTAAAAAAAGTTGCAACAGATGATGACCTTCTTCGATTATAAATTGGTCAGAAAATCTGTCATTAAAATTTAGATTATAAATTTCGGAAAAAGTTCAAATCTGTAGAAATTTTAAATTCAGAAAGATAAAAAAATAATGAAGTATGGTTAAACGAGGAAAGATGATAATTCACGAATATGCCAAGATATAACGGTAAATTTATCAGGATGTACATAAATATCGATGAATGTTGTTCTGGAACTGTAACGACATCGATAAAAAGTGTACATAAAATATCTCGATACTTCGGAATCTTATCGATCGATTAAACGTTGCACGATACATGATCATTTAAAAGAATTATCATCGTGTATTTACAAACAAATCAGCAACCGAGCTCGAGTTACAACGATAAAGAATTAAAAATAAATAATAATCTAATAAAGGGTAAATTGCCGAAAGACGGTTTTAATGACAAGGAGAAAAATAAATAATCTGCTCTCTCTTCTTTCTCTCTCGCGCATTATAATTTATATAATTTTTTAGTGAGTTTAAAATTTTGAGTACATAAGTAAATGAAAAAGTGCGCCAATTGCTGTTTTGATCGTCAAATATAAGCAAAAATTATTTTTCGTATACGTGTAGCATCGGGATCTAAAGTTTCTATAAAGATCGCGGTATCAAGTAAATGACTTTTCTTTTCTATTTTCCTGTTTCGCATCGCGTTCTGAGGAGAAGAAACTCGGAAGCAACAGATAAAAACGCGCTGAAGAATGCGTTTGATACGCGCATTCGACTGCACAGGCTATTATTGCATATTACTTGGCTCAAACAAGCGCCATTGTTTCAATCTTTCAACAAAATTAAACACACCTCGATGAAAGCTACAAACGCTATCGTCATACCAATCATCGCATCATTCATTTTTTTATCGGCTATCTCATTCAGGTAGTGTCAGCTATCTCGATTCAAAATTGCGTAATATTATAGAAATATCAGTAATTATCCAGTATCCAGTCCCGTTCAACATTTCGCTAAATGTTTCATAAAGAAATCCCAGGGCCCGATTAAAAAATGAAATAACTGTTGCTGCTCAAGATATTCCGGTTGATAAAAATGTTTCGTCATTATCTAGTAGCGGTTTAACCGTAAAAACCGCGTACGTGATTAAAACTCATGACAGAGAGAAACTCCTTTAAAAAAGAAGAAAAAAACAAAAACAAAAAACAGGAAGCGTCGACAATCCAGAAGAAATAGCACGGAAAAAGTAGTAAGGATAAAATATCTGGAAAAAAGGGACAGAAATATTACAAACAAAAAGCATGAGCATAATAAAATAGAATAATAAACTCAATATTTAATACTCAATAATAAACTCATATTTTAGAGGTCTGCATATAATTTTAAAAATATATTTTCTAGAGAATATATTTAAAATAGTCTAGTCAATTGCGAAATTCTAAAACACGACAGAAATACTTAAAATGATAGATAACTGATTTTTCGAATCGATTTTGTAATGTTAAATATTCTTAACAAAAACATTGAGCAATAGTTTTCAAGTTATAAACAACAAAAAATGAAAAACTTTCCGAAAAGTTAGCTTTGGGATGAAAATCGATAAAATCTTATTTTCGTTTAATTACAAATGTTCAATTTATTTTAACAGAATTGTAATTTAAGAGTTATTTAATAACGATATTTAATATTGCAAATTGAAAATCTATGAGAGGAAGGGAATAAGTGATGACCTCACTCGATATTTTCGCTAAATCGATTGAATCAAATTGATTGAAAACGGGCGATGAAAGATAGAACGCTCTGTATATAATATTAAGCGTGAAAAATATAGCAAAATTTTCGTTACAAACTAATTAAATTTTCAAATTTTGACTAAAATATACTTCATGAGAAAGTATTAAAAATTGAAATCTCTGAAATACAGAATCCTTAAACCTATATTTGCTGTCTTATGCTTATTGAATATGAAAAAAATTAATGCATCGATCGAGATAAACGTTCTATATAATAAATTACGCGTTCTGACACCAATACCAATCGACAATATGCCATGCTGTAGGAATGTTTAATATCGAAATACCAGAACATGCCGAAGGAAAGCGCGCGTTATAACTTCTGGAAATAAAAATCCCAATTATCGATCAACTAGAATCGTTCGTGGACTGAATTAGAACGTTCGAATATATTCTCATGAGAAATTTTCAACCGCGAAAGCAATACGAAAGTACCCGAGATCATTGTAGCGTGTCGATATGTGTCACGTGTAACAGAATTTCATTACAACGAACTCGGAAAATCTTAAAATCGGTTTTCATCCATTTATCATCTCTTCGATTAATTTAGTTGTCGAGTTTTCTTTTTTTTTTTTAACAGAAAAAATTCCATTTGTTACATTCTTCTGAAATAATCAACATCAAATATTTTTGCAAATAAAATACAAATTAAAATTCCGAAAAAATAATTCATCGAAAATTAGAGAATAAAGTTTCGTCGTATTTTAATTTATGCCTGTAAAGTGTGTGTTTAATTAGCGAAAAACATATATTTAAAGGTTTGCAATTTAAACATTATTAATCTGCAATATTTTAAAAGAAAATTCTCATATCAAGGACCTTCTCTAATAACTGAAAGAAAAAAATACAAAGAATTCAAAATATTTCCATTATAAGCGATTGCTAAAAGGTCTTATTACGAGTGCTAGCAGTATCGTGCAGATATGCGCCTAAAACTATATCAAATCTCACTATAGTAAACTATAGTAAACACTATAGTTTCTTTGACACAATTCGAAATTGTTAACATTCTATACAACAATTTTATTTCTCAAATAATATATTAGCAGATATAATATATTTATAAAACTTGAGAAGTCTATATAAACTCGACTTTAAAATTTAACTTCCAATTTTCGTTTATAAAAAAATATACATGAAGAAGATTTTATTTAATTTTACGAAAAACGTACATTTTAACATTGCACAAAAATTATTGCGAAACAGATTTTGCAAAAAATAAAAATTTATGATCGATAGAAAGAGAAGTGTCAAACATAAACGCGATTAATTACATAATATCGTAATCACCGTGTGATACATATTAAAATAACATGTTCACGATGGAAATTTTTTGCGTAAATCTCTTTCGTTCTCATATCTTCACCATAAACTAAGCTATCGGTCCGATGATGCAAATTCTCGGCCGAGGGTTGACGATATTGGCTCCAATTGGATCAATGACGGTAAATCACGATTAATTAGCGCATTCAACCGAGGGATGTGGAGAAGAAGCGTAAATATCCGCTGCTGATCTGAGTAAGCAAACGCAACCTGATAATAAGTATCAACTTTCACGTCGTGAAAGTGAACGCTCTGCAGTGTTCTACCTCTTTCTGTCCTCGTGATTTAGGCAAAATGCGAGGAACGGAAATTCCTAATAAACTATATTCATTTTTTATATAATTGAAGATATCTTTGACGTGACTGTAACATATGTTACATCGAGGAAAGATTCGCGAGATGATGCGTCCGTGAGAGAACTTGCTTCACAGCTCACAGCTGTCATTAAGTAACTGTGTGACTCCCCGTTCCTTTCTAAATCACTTCATGTCTCTATAATAGTTGCGCTACAGATGGAAGGAGAGTACGATTATAAAATGCCAATCCTTTCTAGAGACAATTTCTAAATGTTCTACACGAGGATCTTCAGGATCATTAGTTTAAGGATATAAAGAAATTTCTTTAGTATCTACCCGATCTTTTTTCAGGATTTAGAAAATACGCGCATTTTAAAAATTACGAGAATTTTGTTTACAGGAGTAAAGGCCATTTGAAATCTATTTCCGCGATAAAAACCTCGTTAGAGAAAATAATTTTCTTAAAAATGCGCGAAATCAGAAAAGATAAGAATGCGAAGTGTTTGCGATTGCTCTCCTTCTGTAATTAATCAGCGGAGAGATTCATTCTAAAATAGAACGGAATAGAAATATACGCGCGAATGAAAGCGGAAACAATTGGGGAAAAAATTACGTCACACGTGTATGAGAGGGCCGAGAGGATTCGCGCTGGCGAAAGGAACTGCCAAAAAGTATGAAAAGTCACTTACCTTTGCGAGCAAGGTTATGTCACCCTGTGCGACAATCGGGGACGGAGGTCGAAGTCAGGTCGAGCAACGACAGTAGAATGAGGCAATTCTTCTCGCACACGCCTGACAGTACGATTTCCCTCCGCTCCTTTTTCCCTACTGTTTAAACGCTGCTGACACGCTCCTGTCGAATCCATTAATAAACCACAGATGATGTAGGAAAATAGATAGCCAACTCCCCATTTCGCTCTAGAATAGTGTTTTAAGCGCCATCTAGAGGAATATATGACGCATTCAGCGTCATTAATGGCCGAGAAAATCACTCAATAGCAATCGAACGTGATTGATTACTTACTTTTAGAACCAATAAATCAATTTCGAGTGTTGACAAGACGATGCTTAACAGTGTTGTGTCTCCTGCAACACAATGTCTTGCATTGAACTTATCTATAATCTATACTAGAGATAATAATAATTATAATTTATAGGAGTCTAATCTATATACAGGGTGTCCGACAATTCGCGCAACACCCTTTGAGGAAAGGTAAAGAATGTTATTCTGAACAGAAAAGTTCTGTACCATTTTTTTCTATAACGCTTAATAAAAGAGTTATTATTGAGTGAAGTCTGGCCTATCATCGCCGATCTTCA
>JBCEZX010000058.1:12172433-12184271 GCA_039654345.1 Cataglyphis cursor
TATATATATCGATTTTCTGGCGCAAATGAAAAATCTAGTTCAGAGGATCAGAAGGCGAAGAAGAGGAAGAGGAGGAGGAGGAAGGCGAGGGCGAAGAGGAAGACGAATCGGATACTCACGAGGAGGAGGAGGAGGAGCTCGATGAGATTGACATGGAAGTCAGTTATTCCCATCATCCGCAGAGGTCTAGCCCAACGGATACGGTGACCGCTCCCGTGTCCATTAGAATGGTCAATGCATCGAACTTGACTCGTTATTCCTAATTTTCGCGTATCAAATGTACATTGATTAATTACTTAATTAATTTAATCTCGCGTAATTATATGCACAGCAACTTCATAATCGTTCTATTTCCAATTCTATCGTAAATCATTTATTAAAGTCATATTAGAATCATCGTCGATCGATAATAACGTCGAACGTGAATAAAGGTCTAGCACTCTTTCCTTTTTTTTTTTTTTTCTCTCTCTTTCTTCGAGACGACAAGGAAACATTGTTTTTCTCAGAATCCATTTTTATTACGAAGAAGCTCGTCGAGTCCGTCGTTCGGCATTCCGAAATCGAAACTCCTGCTTGCTCGCTTGCGCTTAGTCTTAGGTCAAGAACCTGACGTGCGACTATATAAGCCGTCGTCGATTCTAAGCGGTGCAAATTCCATCGTGACGTTGGAAATTGCACGACCGGCGAATTCGACGTTCGCGGCAGACATCCGGAGGCGTCCTCTTCCAAGGACCGAGGCATCCTCTCTTCCAAGCCCAAGAAACGGTCGACGAAGTATTACCGCGGACAGTAATGTCTTCATTCCTTCTATACGTCGAGAGCCTCTTTCGAGAGGAGAGGAGCGACTCGCGCTTCGTCCGGAGCGGTCGAACAAAAGCGCTCGTCTTTTTCCTTTTCCTTCGCGGTCCCGCGGTCTTTCCTTCTCTTTCTATCTCTCTCTTTCTTCGGAACGGACCGGCAAAGTCGCCTCGTTCGCTCATTCTCTCTCTCTCTCCCTCTCTTTCTCTTTTTGGCGAAGAGCTGTGGAATCGCGTCGTGGTGCTCGACCGGGACACTCTCAGTACGCTCCCTGTATACCCACCTATACTAGGTGTAAGTATACGCGAGAATGTATTATATACCTTTATACAAGGTGTCCAGAAATACGCGCTTAAAGGCACTGTAATATAATAACTTTTATAATCCGCGAATAATAATTCTTTTTTTTTTTTTAATTATAGAAGTTTAAATTTTGGTTAATTATAATTTATAGTTGAACAATAGAATGATGACTTCATCAACTGTTCGTACATTTCACGCTAAAAAAAGAAAACAATTATTCATACGATTTGTGCAAACGAACTGTTTTAAATATATGATTGATATTTTGGTTATTTAATTTTTCATCATTTTTGATGCTCCGATATTTTTAAGTGCAAACCTCTGCGTAGGCATATATATATATTATTATTATATATAGTTTTATATGTGTGTGTGTGTGTGTGTGTGTGTGTGTGTACAAATTTTTGTATCAAAAAATATACATGCATTTTTATATACATATATATGTGTACATACAATATATACATACACAACGCGCCAACTCTCTCAGCGTGCAACTGAAGTAAAGCCAGGTTGGTGCCCCCGCTAGGGTGAACGAACGGGTACGCTCAGGCAAAAGCGAACCCGTGTGCCTCCTCCTCCACCACCATCGCCACCTCCTTCTCCACTAGCAGCAACGTTCTCCTCTTCCTCCCCGTTAAACGGAGATCGTCACCGCGGATTCTCGCGAGACGAGAAAAAAAATGCGAAAATTGCTTGCTCGCAATAAGAATTTTGCATTGAAGTCTCGCGATCTACGGCACATCGATCATCGTGCGTTATACGCGTTTGCATATTAAATTATTGAAGTAGTATAGCGACACTACTATATTCGGCATGCCAACGCGCGATAAAGACTCGCGTCAATAATTCAAATAATCCAACATGATCGCATATCATGCTATGATATACGTTTCTATGAATCCTATACGTATAATAAAATTTGATTACTTTGCTTAATTTGTTTATTATCGCATCTTTACGTCCGCATTATCTCAGGTAATCGAGAAACTCGTGAGCTCTTAGATATACACAGCTAATGATATTTAAAGTACTTTTGAAAAATTAAAGCATTAATTGAATAAATGCAATATATTTCAGACACACGTTATATTATTGCAGATTATTAAATATTATTTTCTAAAATCATTTTTATAAATATACGAATCTTTTTTTCTCTCGTTTCTTTTGTCAGTTGTTAATATTTAAAATTTTCTTCCATTTCTTTGATTTTGATCAATCTTTGGTATGACTTGAGTGCATACTCTGAAAATCTATATTGATAAAATTATATGTATATGATTTTAAATGAGAATTATGAATTTTCGATTGTTTAATCTGTGATAGCATATACTGTTTTTTGACAATTGTGGATTTCTTTCGGAATTAAAAGCGATGAACTGTAAGAACAATTTGCAATTGCTGCACGTGAGACTATCGTAATCATTTTTTGTTGATCGAAATTGTTCTTTTATTTACACGATATCGATTTTCAATAGTTTCGGGGAAATATCCATTATAAGATAATGGTTGAAAAACGTATGCCGTTTCGTACATTTTTTCAAACAGTTATATAACATCATGATTATTGATGTTATCGAAGTATGAATCAGAAAAGATAAATGATTGATTTTTTTGTTTCGTTTTAAATTAATTTGCGAATTCAATATAAAAATTTATAAGTATTATTATATATAAGTACTGAAAATATATTTATGTAGTTATAATAACTATGTAGAATGTAATAGTTATATATTTTATTTGAATATATATATATATATATATATATATATATATATATATATTTAAATAAAATATGTGCCTACTACATTCTACATAGTTATTATAACTATATTTGTTATTTTCATTTCATATATATTATATATATTTATTATATTCATTTTTAAATTAGGTTTATTTAAACGAAAAATATTTTTGCATTTTTAATTGTAAAAAAACAAACTTTGCACTTCTCTTGCGTGTGTATATTTTGAGCAGTGTTAAATATTTAATAAATATTTAATATTGTTTAATTTATTCCATCATTCGCAATCGAAGAATTTGATAAGAATCTATCTTTATTATTTTTAGCATCAAAAAAATATGTATACTATTTAGTCAAATATCTTTATCTGTCACAAATTAAATTTTTGTTCAAAAAAAAATACAGAAACGTTAATTTTTTTTAATTATGCTAGAATTAAAATATATCCCGCAATTTATTCTTTGAATGAAATTACCTTTTCAAAAAGACATACAACATACGTACATTTATATATGCACAAAGTTTAAGCGCATTTTCATTTGGCATTCAGAACACGCGCATAAATTCCAGGATTTATGAATCACAAGTTTGGTGCGGATCGTAATACCGTCTGGATTTATGAATTAATACCGGTCATATTACATCTATAAATCTTGGCGTTTAGGCAGAGACGGAATTGTTCTCGCGATTTGCCGGTAGATTACGCCGTGCAATCTTTATCACTTTCGAACAGATTTTTTTTTTTCTTTTATCTCAATCTTTTCGCGTAACATTCGTCTAAATGCGAAACAATGTAGGATTTTACTGAATTGTTTATTCAAAATAGGAGACATATATTTATCGTCTTTTTGATGAGACTTGACAAATCTTGTAAATATTATATATACGAACGTTTATATCAAACATAAACAATCGATAGACAAATCTTAGAAAAACTAGAAATTTTGCCAATACACACCCTTACAAATAAGTATTTAATTATAAATATACGGAAATATTTCGGGATATATATATCTCACCATCTGTCAGCGATCTTCAACGAAAATAATCTAATGCTGATAATCTAGCATTCAACGATCGTTTAGAGATGATTCTATAAATACTGATCTAATAATAATCGACAATAATAAATATACGAAAAGTAATCTAAACGCGCGCGCGCGGCTTCAGTCTTTGTTTACCAATCGAAGTTGATTGATTATTTCGTCTACGGGCGAGATATATTTAATCGAAAATTTTGTTAGCTTTAAATTTCATTATCTGGCATTCGCGTAAGGAGAGAGAGAAGTTCGACGATTGCTACACACGTGATTTACATCTGCGCTAATATCAACTTAACCTACTGACCTATATAGGTCGATCTACATTTTTTATCAAGGTCTTTGAGAGATACGTTTCTTTGTTTTCTCGAGATTTCTGGCGAAAAATACGCAGCATCACACGGAGAATATTCTCAAAATTACACTTGTCATATTGACACGTAGTTAATATGCTGTAACGATAATTTTATGATCAATAGATTTTATAAAAGATATCGAACTGTCGTAATAAGTTTTGTGAATAACAATATATAATCATCAATTATTATTATAAAATATTATTATTATAAAATATATAAAATATTCAAAATTGTTCTATTTATAGCTTGTCCTAATTATATATACAGTTTTGGGAAATTTCTCTCATTTACTTGCTTTATTTTTGTCTCAAGTATAACATAATAACATAATAACATAAATAATGTATGATAATTAATATATAACATAATTCTTTTAACTATATTTATAGAAAGCAGTTCATTATTATGTATTTATGTAGTTGTACAAAAATAATGAATTTGACATCTCAAGTAATCTCTTGATGTAAAAGAAAATAACTTTCAATTGCGCTTATACACGGCGATCGTTTTTTACATGTTGAAGTTTGATCACGCTGATTTACCGTGTCACGTGGAAATCAATCGCCACGACGGATTGATTTCTCTCTCTCTCTCTCTCTCTCTCTCTCTCTCTCTCTCTTTTTCTCATACAGAATGGCGATTACGCCAGCCTTCGAGGAGGCAAAGCTCTCTCGGCTTAGTTAAGCGTCCTAACCTGCCTCAAAAGATGCTGCACGTAAGAGATAATAAATCCTGGTTAGCTCTCGCCGACGACGACGACGGCGATGGGGATGATGTTCGCCGAAGGAACAAGAGACCGCTGTGACCGAGGCCAAGAAACTCTGAGAATAATAAATTGCGTTTATTAAGAGCTTTGACTGTGATATCTCGTGAAAAACGCACATATACATGATGTTTCGTGATAGCCGTATTTAATATTCACAAACGCTCGAGGAATCGAGAATTGAAGTAATTCTTCCGCAACAGAAATGAAATGAAATTCTCCCTCGGACGATAGTTCGATTAAAATAAAAATTATCTCGCAAATTAATAATACAGAAATTGAAATAAAATAGAGATAACAAGGGAAGCGAGTTCGTCATCTCGACGATGCGATTGCTATAGCGAGAAGATATCTCGGAAGAAAGTTGGAGGAACAGAGAGAGAGAGAGGAAAGAATGGAACATGACAAGCCGAGAAAGGCGGATGACCGAAGGTTAAGGGAAAAGAGAGAGAGAGAGAGAGAGAGAGAGAGGAGGAAAGTTGCAGGACAGAAGGGAAAAAGGAGGGAACGAAAGGGCGTGTGTAGTGAAGGAGGAGAAAGAATGGGAGGAATCGATCCCCCAAGAGAGCAAAGGAGGCGCATCGGACAAGCAAAGGAGAAAAGTAACATATGCGAGAGTCGATTCTGCATCGTAATAAGAGAAAGAGAAAAGGAGAAAGAGTGAGAAGGAGACGGAGAGGTCATACGAGATGATCGGAAAGTGCGTAAAGCAGATTGGATAACCGCGAGAGGATTTAAGTCGGACGAGGAACTGGCGGCCCCGCCGGCATATAACAATGTTGCTGATTTCGATGAGACGGACGGTTACATAAGTCAGCGCTGAAGAAAGTAGGAAAAAGTAGACGCGAGCCGCGCAAGTGAAAAGGGAAAAAACACAAACCGGTAGCGTGAAAGAGAAGAGAGAGAGAGAGAAAGAGAAAGAGTTACGATAGAGAGGGAGATCAGCGCGCAGCATTCAGTGACGAATTCAGGTTGCCAGGATCTTGTATCTTTTGTTAATTATTTTATATATTTTTGATAATGATTCTGTATTTAAATACATTTTATTATTTGATGTTATTATTGTTATTATTATTGTTATTATTATAATTATTATTGCTGAAATTAATTTGCTGAAAATCTATGCTATTTGTTGACATATTCTCTTGGTAAAAATACTCAAATTAATCCGAAATTAATATTCTTACATTTTAACGATAAGATTGAAAATGACTTTATATATAAAAAAAAAAAAAAATCGTATTTTTGACAATTGACGAAATACGTGTGATAGTTACACTCGGCGTTTAAGATGCAATAAATGACAATATGTTATAAATATAAACGATAGTATTTTAGTTTCTCCTGCATTTTGATCAAATTACGTATTAATTATATTTATATATTGCTCTAATTTTTTGTTGCAAAAATATTTTTTCTCTGTTATCTTGTCAGGCCATATATCAACGGTGTACCAATACAATTGGAAAAAAATATGGAACGGCGTTCGAATCGAAATATTTTCAAGATGCCTGCGTTTATTATATGCATGAAATTGAAAAGCAGCCGAGAGAGAAAGGGAGAATGGACGAGAACAAACTCGCCATCCTGACGGGGCGACGACGATTGAGAACTGAGAACCGAAGACTGAACTGACTTGCGCCGCGGTCCGGCCCCCGGCGCACGAGAAACGAGAGCGGCATGCGATGCCGGGCCGCGTGCGCGTGACGGAGAGCGCCGATTGGCTGACCTGTGGCGCGACGAGGATGGCGCTAGCAGGAAGAGCGAGAAGTTGGCGCGGACTTCGGGGAGCGCTCGACCGTTCGTTCAGTCGGACGCGCGATTACAGGTACGCGAGACGCGTACGGACGGACGGACGAATTCTCTCTCTCTTACTCTCTCTCTCTCTCTCTCTCTCTCTCTCTTCCTCGTCTATCGAAACGCCCAAAGGAGTAACGACAATTCTCTCCGTGACACGTGCCGGCGAGAGTGCGCGACATCGAAAACAATAGATATATCGCCGCTGCACCGATCCGAGGCGTGAAGTGTGCCGGTCGCGAGGTTTCGTCTTCCGCGAACCGATAAACCCACGCGTGTGTCGCGCGCGTGGCGGCCCTTCACCTTCCCCAGTCGGTGAAAGATCGCGAAGATCGAGAAACGTCATTTCCCCCCCCCCCCCCTGCGACGGCAGGGAATAAGGAAGTGTGGGTGTAGGTGCATTTGTCAGGTGGTGACTTGAAGTGAGTTGCGAGAGGCGATCGGGGGACCATTATCCCGGAACGGAGCAACGTTCAGATGTCACGGGCGCGTCGTCGAACGGTGAGTATTAAATTTGTACATGGCATGTTTTCCTCAATATAATAGGAAAATGTACGGGATGTCATTCGCCATTTCTCGTATAATCTCTCTTTTTTCTCTTTCGCGTGCGCGCCGACGAGAATAGTGGATAGTATTACCGCGGGAGAGGTGGATCGTGCTCGTTACCCCCGCCATGATCGAGGGGGTGGGAGGAGGAGGGAGAGAGGGGAGAAGGAGGAAGAGGGTATTAGGTTTCTCGCCTCTTACTTTTGGTTTTCTCGCGATAACCGAAAAAAAAAAAAAAAAAAAAAAAAAAAAAAAAATCGCCGTCATTAAAGCCGTCAGAAGCCGAAAAGTCGCGCGTATCGAAGGCGCGCCTCCTTCGTGATTTTAGGCGAAACCTAATGTGAAATCGGGGCGGAGGAGGGATCGTTGACCCTGGTGCGCGAATCCGGGCACCGACTAACGTTAAGACGTCGGCCTGGGCCGACGAGTTTTTTTTTTTTTTTTTTTTCCGCCGAAAGTCGCGGAAAAAGCGTGCGCCGACCCGATTTTTCGCCGGCGCTTCTCGCGCGCGAGTTCGAGAGCGTGAACGAGTCGCTCTCTTGACTGGCTTGTTTCGCTACAATAAGTTTTCTTAATAAATCTTAATAAATTCGGATCTTAATCGCCACGGCGATGTTATCTCCGGGCCTCGCTCGCGCGTGCCGGTGAACCGATTATCTAAAACACTCCTCATATATTTCAATTGTGACGCAATTATATCTTATCGATATAGAGATTTTCTATCAAACTGGGCACGAGTACGTATGTAACGTATATATCTAATCGATAAACCGATACGAGATATAAAATTCTAAACAATGGAAAGATACATCTTTTTTTAGACCGTTTCATTATTAAATCTCTAACGCCGTAAATGTGAACTTATATCCCATGTTTTTCTCACTTATATATTTCGATATTCTTTATATCTTCAGCTTTCCTTCACATTCTCAAGAATCTACTCGGTGTAAATTTTCTGTGATTTATAAGATTTTCTCTCTTTACACCGCAGCAGAGTCGTCGTTCTACAATTCCTCGTGATTTACAATATATTTCGTTTTACAACATCGGAATTGTGTGTGTGTGTGTGGTGAAGTTTTCATCGTTGGAGCGTGAGTTATCGCAGGGCGGGAGAAAGTAGTCGAGAAAGAGTCGAAATTAAAATCGCGATACCGCGATCCAGTCCATCGCCATCTCGTCTCGAGCTTGTGCTCGGCTGAGCGCTCTAAATGCACGGGCGTCGAGTCGCGCCGAGTCCGCGTTGCGTTGCGTCGCGGCGGCCCGCGTATTTACGGAGCACCGCGGAAATCATAACTTGGGAGACACGCGTGCACCACACACGCAATCGAGGAGAAAGTAGTCTCTTCGCATATTGGTCGATCGTAGCTATATACGCGTCGCGAAAATAAATATACGATCGCTTTACCTCTTGTATGTTTTTCGCCAAGCTCGCGTCGGGCGTTAATATCAACGGACGGATTTTGACATGTGAATTTTCTCTCAAGCGTTATACAGTTATAATTGATTTGCCGTCGAATATTAATTTTTATCGAAATTTTTGGTCCAGATAGAAGATTGAGAAAATTTGTCAAAATAAACTGATTTTTAATGTTTTTTTTTTTTTTTTTTAGTGAAAATTCTTATGACATATCACTCTCTTGTCGCTGTCGATTGGTATTTTAAAATGTACATGTTAAATCGTGATTCATATTATTTATATTTAATCGTAATAGGAAGAGAGATTTGTGTATGTATGTAACATCAAAAAATATCTGCAATTGGAGAGTAATTTTGGTCAATAAAAACTAATGTTCACACTAATGTTCGCAAAAATAGAAATACATGAAATTTTATTTTTGAGGCATTGGGGTGAGATGTCTGTTATAATATCAAAGTCTATTTCTGTATAGAAATATATGTATACATTACAATGCGAGATGTACAATTTTGGCGATAAGTACGAAAAATACGTTGACATCTTATCATTCAATTGACGTTACGACCGGCTGGTTTTTCTCATCCGAGTTGCATCTTCCTCCTTTCTTTTTTCCACAAAGAAGGGAAATAACGCCGTGAAAAATTATGTGGCATTTCACGAACGATCTGCGAGAGGTGAGAGAAAGAAAGGGAGAAAGTAAAAGGAGGAAGAGAGAGAGAGAGAGGGCGAGATTTACTTCAGAGAGAGAAAAAGAGGGACGAGGAAAGCGCGCGAAATTTTTCCACATTGTTGCCGGATAAAGGGCGTCGCCGATTATTACAGGGAGAATTATCGCGCCCATTATGTGCTGGGCCCAGGTTCGCGATAGAGAGCGAGCAAGTGGGTAATGCTGTACTCGCTGTTTGCGCCGGCCCTGCGGGGTCTCTGACCGACCGCCCGTCCGCGCCTCTCAACTCGACTCGCTTGTCGTCCACGCTGCCGCGGTCTACCTATGGTTCAAGTCAGATCTCTCTCTCTCTCTCTCTCTCTCTCTCTCTCTCTCTCTCTCTCTCTCTCTCTCTCTCTCTCTCTCTCTGTCTGTCTCTTTCCTTTTCTCTCCCGTTTTTCGACTTTCCACGCGCGAACCCACGTATATTCGTTTAAAAAAATCGACGCTTATGGAAAACAATGATCAGAACGAATTAGAGCCTACTCAGATTTATAAGCGATATTTTTTCCGCTGACAATATGATAAAAATAATATAAATGAGGTTTATTTTTATTACGAGTATCATATTACATACATAATATAATATAATATATGTATATATATATATTATATGATGTAGTAACAGTATATGATAATTTTATATAATATGACATCATATCGATAATATTTGCATTGCGATTGATTCATCGACTATTATTTACCGCCATTCATTATTTATTAAATTAGATAGCTAAGCATAAGATTATTATCGTGCATTTCTCTATTTAAGAATTAATATCCTGATTTATTTTCGTGCGAGGGTGTTCTTACGGACTAATATTTCGTAATACTTTCTTTCTGTTGGACTTATGCAACGAAGTTTTATCTCTGTTCCGATGAACGGAGTTGCACATGATTTCTAAAAGCATGCCCATCTATTTTTTTTTCTTTTTTTTAAGATAGAAAATATGTTTTCTTTCATCGTGATGAAATCTCGAAACTTTCGAGGGTAAATTGTTAAGCATAAGCTGCACGAGCCAAACACGAAATGAAATTTTTAAATGCAAGGAGCCACTTGTATCGAAACTTTTTTTAGTAATTAATTATTTTATCAATCTGTTTAATTAAGAAAGATTGCACGGTTTGCAATTGGTCAGTATACAATTATATAATATTCAGAGATATTTTCATATATGTATATTATATCTATGGGTGGATAATATATATACAATAATGTCCGTGTACAGAAAGACATAAGGAGTCAAAGACATGTATTTCTGTATATTTTTTATACATTATTATATATAAAATATATATTTTACACAAATGAGGCTAGTTATATTTTTAAAATGAATTGAGATTGAAAAAAGTCATAAAATAAAATTAATACAAATATTAGATATTGTGTTTGCGTAAAAATGAATTTTTTTGATATTTCAGATGAAAAAGATATTTTAACTTTATACATATATATAAATTTGTCAAAAGTTATATATATTTTTTAGATATATATTTTTTATATATTTTTAAAGATATTTTAACTTTATACACATATATAAATTTGTCAAAAGTTATATATATTTTTTAATGTAATTAATACACATATTTTTTATATTACATATATAATATATATTTATAATGTACTTTTATTCAGACTTTCTCAAAGTTAAAATAAAATTATTTTAAACTTAAGCTTTTTTATTCACGTACATAGATCATACTTAACACGATATTGTTTTATACCGACCAGCAAGCTACGCTATCTTTCTTAATTAAATAGAATGATAAAATAACAATGCATTTCATTGATTTACGAAACGCATGAGTTGCTTATATCTTTAGAAAACGTAGAAACGTTAATAAACGTTAGCAAAGCTATTTATTCCGCGCGCAGGGAGGCAGACTCTCGTGCACCCTGCAATTTCAGAAAATTACCAATTAGCGTGAACGCGTAGTGATCTACGACTTGTACGCGTAATCCGACTAGATGCTTTTGCATAAACAATCGGCCGACTGCACGCGTGTGTGCACGTATAATACAAATCGTCATTGATTACCGGGATAAGAGTCGACTACGTGAGCGGGCTTTTCTACTTGTCCGATAATTCTCGCTATCTACTACTAGTCGACCTGCAACCTACGACTGACGATCGTGTAGGTGCAGACGATAGGCGTGGGTGAACTTTCCCGATAAGAGCGTCTTGACCGAGAAAACTCGAGAGGCTTAACTTCCTCCATTGCAAATCTAATCCTTTGCCACTGAGATGGAGTATAAATGTTGTCTTTGAAGTTTCGCAAACCTAAGAGATTTCTAAATCATTTCATATATATATATATATCTATATATATATATATATATATATATATATATATATAGCGCCGC
>JBCEZX010000058.1:12186177-12208695 GCA_039654345.1 Cataglyphis cursor
AAACACTTCAAAAGGAAGCTGGAACTCTAATTGGAACTACAAAATTTTTATGTCGGGGTGCTAACTTCACACGCCCTCTTTTTATACATATTCAATATCTTATTAAAATATTGAATGTAAGCAGTAGATATTTTTTATTTTAATTTTTAGTTAAAAAGAATGAAAATGTGTTATATGCAAACATTTTCATCTTATCATTAACGAAAGCTATTCAGTTTTTTTAAATACATTTGTAAATCTAACACTTAAAACTTAATACTTTATATTTTTTTGTATGAAAAGCTTTAGAAAACGCGTGCAATAAAAAACTTATTTCTTAAATTACATCAAAAAATCTTTAAAAATATTCTCTTTACCTGGAATTTTGAACAAAAATACAGGATCAGGGAATTTTTTTTACAAGATTTAAGTAGAAATATCCTATATTAAATTCGAGAAGTTAATAATTAATGTAGTTAATTACTACATTTTTAATCAGTTTAATCGGAATTTATTGCGAGATTATTATTGCTAAATCTTTTTATATACATATATGTGTATCGTTTGGATATTAGTCATGGATGGCAGATCGCGCGAGGATTACTTACGAGGAGATCGTAATTACTATATCGAAGCTATATCCGAATCGTTCTTTGATCGGGAACGCCTAGAGGATTAAAAGCAATTCGCGCGAGCAGCTTGGGTCGAGATGCGGGGCCCCCCTTCATAAACGATTGCATCGACCGGCGTGCAAGAAGCAAGCGGAGCTACGAGAAAGTATCCGGCAACTTTCTCCGGTGAGTTTAGTTTGCACCACGGGTCACCAGGCACGGACATTAAGAGCGAATGCTCGCTCGCTTCGCGATGCAAAAGCACGAGAGAATGCAGGTACCGACCGGTGTTGTTGCGCCCCGGGGGAAATTCAAAGTTTCCCTCTCTCTCCTCGACTTATCATTTTTTTTCCTATATGCTCTATTACGGCGGTCTTAATCCTTTCGCGCTTAACGAGATATATATGCGTCCCGCGAGAAAAATAAGACAGACGTTTCATAAAAAGTGTTCTGGAGTATGGAATCTATGAAAGTTTTATGAATGGGATAAATGAAAAATAAATCAAATATAAATATGTAGTATAAACAAAGTTATCATTACTTAAAAAAATTGAAGCTAGACATTAATATTATAACCATCAGTTTCTTGTAATGATTTTGCCATGTTTATGTTAAATTAATAGTCGTCATTTATGTGTAATTTAATGAAGCATGTTTTAATATATCCGGCATGTTTTAATATTTGTATCTATTAATCAATTCTGTTGCAGTACCTCATTATTTTTACATTATTAGAAGTTAAGAGTCGAATAATTTGAAATGTCCATGTAATGGAAAATATGTGAAAATTATAAACGTAAAATTGTGTAAAGAAAAAATAGATAGTATCATAAAAGAATTTGCATTTTTTTATTGTGAAAATGAAAAACATTTTCGAACTTGCATATATGTTTTTCCGTCTATTTTGTTTCTTGGCAACAACGGTGTAATTAATCATACGTGTATGTGTTCGATCGATTCCCTCGGAGACGTTTAATATCCGTCCTCCATTTAAGATCGTGCTTGACAGATCGTTATGTATACAAGGCTGGATAATATTGTCACCGAGCCGAAAATGTCTCCCCCTTCTCCTCACTTCTTCTTCATGTTCATTGCCGCGTGTTAGGCAATCGCTACTAGACTACCGGCTTTTAACATTGACCCGGTTACTGGCCAGTGGCCCCTGTCACACACTTTTCTGACTCACCGAAATGTCGCGGTGCTAATAACCAAAACGATGTCTGTGACACTGAGCCATTATACGTACATTAAACCGGCCAAGTTGGTAAGTCGAAAGAAGAGAACGTGGCTTTCTGAAGGCGAAAAGTGAGAGTGCGTTTCCCTCCCTCTCTTCGTTCCTTATTTCTTTTCCTTTAGACGGGACATGTGCGCGATCGTCTCGCGCTAGAGCTTTGCTCGGGATCGTGTAATCGATCCTCGTTGCTAATCGTGGCCGGCGGATGAGAGCTCAACTTAAGTGAAACGCAATTTAACACCTCTCCCACGGGAGCGTTATTCAAACATTTCCAATAATGGGCCGCGAGTCCGCTAAAAATTTCATTATGAAACGTAAAGATAACACTTTGATAGGTTTTTTTTCTACCAAAAGATGTCAGATATTTTTAGTGTAAAGTTAAATTA
The DNA here is from genome assembly GCA_039654345.1 of Cataglyphis cursor. Taxonomy (NCBI): domain Eukaryota; kingdom Metazoa; phylum Arthropoda; class Insecta; order Hymenoptera; family Formicidae; genus Cataglyphis; species Cataglyphis cursor. The sequence goes on from JBCEZX010000058.1 coordinate 12,188,388, forward strand.
TTTTTCTTTTGAAATTAAATATAATTGGTTTCATTTATATCTGAAAAAAATAAAAAATGTAAGAATTATATTTAAATATTTCATATTTTATTTTTGTCAAATTTAAAACATCACATTTTATCATATATCGTCTATGAAGAATAAATATTATGTGTAAAAAAACATTATGTGTAAATTTTGTACATTATATATTTGTACATTATATATTTTGTACATTATATATTTGTTTATGTTAATCAGAAGATGGGCGTGACATAGAGATAGATTTTTATTTAAAAATGTTAGAAAAAATTATATTAATTTTTATTAATGCTCTGATTTTGACGAAATATTTTCATTGTGCATAAAATGATTTATATAATGTAGCAAATACAATAATAATGGTCTCAGAATTTCGCGACACTGTTTTAAAAGGCATTAAACAATTTCCGACTATGTTGTAACTATCAATTAATAAAATTTTATATAACAAAATATTTATATATGTATATATTTATTTATTAATTTTTTTTTATATACACATTACATATACTTTTGCATTACTCGGAAAACGAGGTTCATGTTGCAGTTGAATTTTGTCGACATAAGCGTAAAATCAAGGTGTTTAAACAAGTAAACATATTTTCTTGCATTCAATCAATAATAAATTTGCAGCGTGCATTTTTTTTTCATGGACGTACATATGAGACAGACTTATTGCGAAGATGTTTACGTAGATTTTATTGTGCAAAAATTTTTTGTGTAAAGCAACAGTAATTCGAATTAACCGAATTAACGTAAATTATGGTGAACTTTTATACTTGTTTATAGTCAAATGGCACTGCGCGCGTAGTTCTACGAATTATATTCTTGACACGTTCTTGACTATAAATGTGGAAATTACAAGTATAAAATTGCGATCGCTCTGTTACGAGCGCAACTTTCGTTGCGTTGCAAACTGTCACGTATTAATGAGAGTCAGCATCTTTAGTAGTCTTTTTTACGCCGGAACTTTAAATTAGGGTGAATTCTATAATTCATACATTTCTTTGCCTTAAAATAACGTAAGATGAATTTGAAAACTAAAGAAACATTGTTTTATGACAATAAAAAAAAATTGAATTTGAAAAATAAAGAAACATTGTTTTATGATAATAAAAAAATTTATTTTATCTTTTGGAAGAAAAATTTTACGAGAGAAGCGTTATTTAAATATTGCTTGAAGATGAACTTTTGCATTAAGCGACACTGGCGATATAGGAGAACTTCTTTAGCGAAGAAAAAATTGATACGATACGCTAGTCGTACATGACAATAATATTTAATATCATGCTTTATATTATGCTAGAGTCTATTATTTTTATCACTTGACTGTTATATTTAGATGTTCTCGTATGGAGAACGTCGAACCGTTATCCCTTCGCCATTGTCACTGAAAAATCGATTAAAGTCATGCAAAGCTCGGGAAGCTTTCGTCGTTTAACAGCACGCATGTCTATATACGAGTGGGATATGAAAACAATAATTTTTACAATAAAATGATTTGAATATAGATAAAGAATATATAGATGCACATCATGTAGCAATGTAGCTCTACAAGATTAAAATTTTATTAGTAAGACAATTTTTTTATTGAAACAAAAATACTAGTATATTTTTTCATGAACAACGGTAAATGCATGTATCATTAGAATCTATCCGAGCCTATCATTAGAATCTATCGCGCTTATGACTTTTTTCCTGTGATGCGATAACGATTTTTCATCGATTTTTAATCATCAAGATTAACATATTGTCAGATATATTTGCGATGTTTCTCTTTGATAAAATCAGAATCTTGTCACCTGGCCAGGTGAAAAGGGAAATTACGACTGAGTTTCGCGCGTAAAAGCATGCATCTCGTTGCAAAATCATGCATAATTTTTTCTTCTAGTACAGATATTTTATTTATGACGAAAAAAAAGAGATTCGTGTTTTACAGATTTTATATTAATTTAATCAATTTACATTAGGTACTTTTTTACATAAATTTAATCCACTAAATACGTATTTCTGTGAGCACTTGTTTCTGTAATTGAAGAAAAAATATGATATTATAATATTATTGTTCGGTTCAGCGATTCAAGTAACATTTATTTTACACGCGGATCGTCGTATGCTTTTACTTTTCTTCTGTGGTATGTATGAATAATGGTCGACTCGAAGGAGGACAGGGGCACGAAGAGACGTGGAAGTTACCGAATTTACGGCAGACTTAGCAGAGAGAGGAGAGAGACCGCGGTCGCAGTGAAAGTTAGTCTCGCTTGCGGGTGACGCGCGATGAAATGCTTCAGAGTGCAATCGTGTGCATTTAAATGTATATGTATATGTGATTCGGGCGTGCCGGTGAATTCAAGACAAGAGTAAGCTGTACTATCGGGTCGCGCAATTCTTTATTCAACTCCGAATGGTACATCGTGCGGAGCGACGACGGAGATCGATAGAAAGGATAATAAAGGACTTTGTCACTGTCGATTTTGAAAGTGGTCAGTAGGTCGAACTTTAAGAATGATCTTTCTTTTCTATATATCTTTTTACGCAGATAGATAATTCATGTTTATAGATAATTATGTGTATTGACCGTTTTTGTCGTAATTATTTTTATTTAAGCTTATATCTGCTTATTTCAAAATATTTTCAATTTTGTCTATTTTTAATTGTACATTATCCCATGTTGGACAATGTACACAATTGTCTCAAATTAATTTAATAATTTTTGAAGTTATTATTAATATTATAAAAAGACTTGTCTAAACGTTAAATTTTATGATAAATTTTATTACATCTTATAACTATATTTTTAACATATAAAATATTTTAAGCATAAAATATTTTGTGTGTGTGTCTTTGAAGGACAACAAGATATTTTATGTTCAAGTAGGCAAACATGATTTATGAATTTACAAATCTCCAATTTAACGACGTAATTAAATCGCTGTATCTTCGAATACGGATAAAAAAATGATCGTATTATTTTTTCAGTGAAGTGGTATTGAACAGCGAATCTCGTAACAAGCGAATTTATTGGAGCTCGTTTTCCGAGTTTCCATTACCAATATATAATTAGAACATATATACGGGGACGCGAAATAAAGTTGCGTTATTATGTTCGTTTTCGGGATCGTTAACGAGTTTTATATCCGCATTAATTCAAATTTTAGTATTTATAAATAATACATAGTATAATGATTAGTAACGGACGCTAGATACGACATTTATCCCGAGACGGAGTAAAACTTTCTCTCGATCTTTTTGATGTCCACATCCATGTATCAAATTCATGTCTCTATCCATTTTTTAAATTTTGTTAATAGATTAAGTAAATTCTGTTAAAGATTGAGTGAGTTAAAACTAATAAAACAGAATAATTCAAATTTTTTATGATGGCATATAAATATAATATAATCTGCTTAAATCATAATAATTTGAACTGTGAAAATATGAACCTTGTTAAAACGCATCAACAGATATAAGTTGATGTAAATCAATAGATATTCTAACATAATTAATTTATTTTGCATTCAAAAATTCAATCGACCTTTCAATTTCTGATACATCGAGCAAGAAATCTCGTTGATCTTGAAATTTTCATCGCTCAATGCTCGTTTTTCGATTGATTACGTCATCGATGATGATAGTGACGGATTATACGCCGCGTTGGGACAAGCGTAAAGTTGGCGATGCTCTTAAAAATAGAAGGAAGCGTCTCGTGTCTCCCGAGGATGACGGTCGAATCGACAAATTCGCCGTTTCAGGGTCGCTCATTGCCACGGTACGATTACGGGTATCTCTCCTTCTCTCTCTCTCCTCTCTCGCTGCCCTTTCTCTCGCGCGTTCTCTCAAGTTCAGTTCTTTCGATCGCCGAAAGAGCGGGGCCCCTCATAGAGGACTCCGAATATTTATGTCACGGCGAAGCCGGTTGGGCCTTGGCTGAACGCCGCGGGCGGCTCTCTCAGTGTATTGGCTCGGAGATGTTTGAAATTTTGGTTTCTCGAATCACATACCGCTTGAAGGTCGATCCGGGACTTCCTAAAGTCCTAAATCGACTGGATGTGACGCCCCTTACGGAGGACGCTTGTCACAAGGATCTTAAGAAGGTTTCTTACTTTTTGCCGCCACGTAACTCCAATATTCCTCAAATTTTTTCACTTTATAATTGCTCACGTATAATTCGATGCATTTAACGTTCTCAAACAATTAATGAAAATGAGAAGCTTTTAGCGAAAATTTGATATTTGACAAAATAGTACAATCTGATATTTATGTAATTATTTAATTCATTTCATATAGGGATTCACGTAGGGATTTTAACAGAATTTTAATTCAACTTTCCATTAATTGCAATATTTTTCATCTAAGTATTAGAATAAAAAATTAAAATTAAAAAAAAACTAAAATGTGAGCAATTTAGTTTAAAGTAAATGACAAGTATAATTTTTATTTTTAAATAATTTTTATTTTAATCTGTCTTTACGTTTATACATCAGTTATAACATTTATTTATTGTGACATAAAAGGGGGGAGGGTTAAAGCTTTGAATAGCTCGAAATTAGTTTGAATAAATCAAGAATTAAAATTTAAATATTAAAATTTTTCCCTTTTTCTCTTTTGCGAAAAGTTCATGTGATTTTGAAATAATTAACGCGCGCGATCGTGAAAATTGAAGCGCGGCCAAAGCAGGAAGCGTTCGACGACCTCGGCGGGAAATCGCGGAAAACGTGCGAAAGTCGACGAGACGAGAACGGTTATGCGGCCGATTGAGAAAGAAAGAAAACACTTGCACTTTCGTTAGAAAGTCTCGCGAATCCGCTCCGCGGCAATCACGTCAGCCATCTGCGTCTGCGCGTGATGAGCGGTTGCATTTAATAACAGCGAGACTGACAGTTGTCATGAGCTTGCCCGACCAAATATCCTCCATCCCTTCGCGAAAATAGTACTCGAAAAAGTACTACTGCAAGAAATTGCACGCGATTGGATTTTCACAGATAATAAATCATACAATTCGAAAGAACTTACAACGTACAACGAATAAATTGCAATTTGTATCAAGATATTGTTTAACGTATATAATGAATGATTTATCGAGAATAATTTTGCTGAGCTAAACGCGGATAATGGAATCGGCTTATCGGCATTGATTTATTTACATTTTTTTAAACATAGATATTTTGCCTTGTGATGATGATGTGGTAATATATATGCAGATAAGAATTCAGAGAGAGTTTGCCGCATATCAAACATTAGAGTCATTAGAGGATGCTGAATGACACGTAATAGACAACAGAACGTTAAATAGTTTTATAAATTATATTTATATTTTTACATATGTAGGCCTTTCTTTTTGTGAAATTAACTTTTTGTAAATTGAATTTTTTGTTTTAATTATTTTCTGTATTATTTTCTGTATAGACTTTGGTAAAATGGCTGAATTTGAAAAAAGTCTGATATATATAAAAATTATCAAACAATTCTATATATTTAGGAAAGAGAGAGAAATTGATCTTTCTAAAATAAATTTTTTTAAGGAAAATTGTTCTCTCTACGGAAACGATTATGAGTTGTATTATAAAAGAAATATTATTATGTTATATAAAAAAATTTTATTTCTATTACGTTATATAAAAATAATTTGCAGCGTAATAATAGTATAAAAATTTTAATCAATAAACTAGTCATTGAATTTTAAATGTATCTTTTAATTGATTAATTATACGAATTTTTATATAAATATACTATATTTATATAAATGATACTGCACGAAAGTAATGTAAATATGGCCAATTCAGCAATTTTTTCTAGATTATTTCACTAAATGAATAACACTTTTTTCTTTTCATTAAAAATATTTGTTATGTTCTTTTTTGACGATGAAATAATATTTTGATGTTTTCTTTCTTTTATATGTCACTTCGATCTTAATGCAAAGTGCATTAGACATGAAGTCCAGTAAAAATCGGCGAATCGCGTCATACATCATGCACGTTGGCGTGACTACAAACGATCATTAATTATTCTTTAATCTAACGTTCACAGACGCATTATATTATTAGCGATATGCGATAACGAGTTGATAGCGCCGCGCTGCGTAGCTAACGCGAGAAAATGCGTTTTCCATTAACATCGAGTTCCTTGTTCTTGCTTCTCGTGAAATATTTCGCGAGAAAATTAGAAAAATTTGCCATGTATAATCGAGGAATATAATATGAAGAAAAGTTTGAGTGAAAATTTTCATGTAGATCTGTATGAAATATATAAACAACAGATGTCGTTAATCTTTGTTCTAAAATAAATATAATTGTCTATTATTTAACTTGCTGCAGAAAAAGCGCCATTTTTAAATGCATTTCTAAACGCTATATATATTTGCCACAAAATTGACAAGAAATCAATCAACCTTACAATTAGAAAATTTCTCGATAAAATATTTTTCGATAAATCTGGGACGCACACGCATAACAGCTGACATATGTCAGACTTGATTTTACGCTACTTTCCAAGCAAACGACGCGATCTCCGATTCGCGACTCGTACGTAATTATCATCGTGTATTCGGATCGAAAGTCGTCGTCATAAAAGCGACCATTTAAACGGCGAAAACACGTGTCGCTGGGGTGGACACGTCCTTTTATATTACGCTTACTTAGCCGCATACTACGTCGGATACGAGCTCCGTCACGCTATGCGTAGATACGCGTGTGTCGCGTGCACGTTATCGGATCATCGTCGGAATATAGAACGCGTTTTATATCCACACGTAGCACACGCACACACGCGTACACATACGTTCATCAAGATGCGCGACACGCACACGTACTTCGCATCGTCTTCCTGGCACGCTTTTAGGATGGAAAAACGCATTGCGTCGAGAGCCACCAAGTCCTCTCGTCGACCTGTCCACGCACTCATTGTCAGTTGCCACGATATATACACGAATACGAGTGACATGTAAAAATTACGGTTATTCTTGTGTGTAACATTATTATTATATGAAATAAAGTTTCGAGTTTGTCGTGATAAGATTAACGATTGTATAGAGAATATTTCGCAGTTACCTTAGTTTTCTTGACAAATTCGAAAACAATTTTTAGCAAACATATCGAGGAATGTCATCGCGTTGACATTTTTTTTCAATTTTCAATAATATACATGTACACATACATACGTACACATATGAGAGCGTCAAGTCAAGTAACCGATTTAGTTTACGAAAATGAGAAAATCGCGTATTGGCATTTCGTTTCAAATAGATTGATATAAAACCGCTAAATAAAATATAAAGAAGCCTCCTTTTTATCTTGCTCCGTTTTACGAAACTCCGAAAAGGAAGGAAGCGAAGCGCGTAATTATCTCCAGAAATTCCTCTCGCACTCTTCTCACACTGCATTCACCGAAAAAAAAAAATGAATCACAAAGACGCTAGATGATAGACGGGACGAAAAGCCGGGAAGGGTCGATATACGTAATTTTATGATGCGCGCAATCGCGAACGATCGCATACGCACGTGCCTGTGTACACTCGCGACTCGCACACATATATGCACACACACACACACACACACACACACACACACACACACACACACACACACACACACACACACACACACACACACACCTTACGCATACATACCACATACACATGTATATGGGTTTGTGTACATGCGCGCGACTCGATGGCCGTGGCTATGGCCTTACGATTTCCCCCTCCCTTCCCCCTCCCCATCACCGTCGACAGAATCGCGCGCGCAGTACGGTACAGAGAGACATGAGAAGCGGTGGGAGTAAGAGAAGGCGAGAGAGTAGCTCGCAGTAGTAACGGAGACGGCGAGGCTCGTGCGTGCGAACGAATGAAGGAGCGAGAGAGAGAGAGAGAAAGAGAGAGAGACGCGGAATCTGTAGTCTCGAGCGGCGGACGGGGACGCGAGAAAGAGAGAGGGAGAGCGTGTCGCGAGCGTGTGTCTAACCTAGGATAGTGGCGTTTAGTGGCAGCTAGGCTAGGCAAACCGAGACTCCTCCGTCCCGTTCAGTGTTGTTCCGCGCGCGCTCCCCGGTCGAAGCCTCATCTCTCGTTCCGCGCGCGCGTATATATCCAGTCGTGTGACACACAGGGTCGCGTTTTTTCTTCCCGGTCTTTGCAAAAAAAAAAAAAAAAAAAAAACAATCGTATGAAATATAAAGAGGAGGAGAGATTTTTTTTTTTTCACGCGCGTTTTCTTACGCGCGCTCCGCCGAGACGCGACGCGACGCGACGCGCCTCACTCGGTGCCCCGCTCGATGTAAACAAAAACGGAGGGATTGTTTATTTGGGTTTGTGTTGTCTGAAAGTTTGGCAGTGTGAGTTGAACAATTTGCAGCATCGTTTCATTACGGGGATCCGTAATATACGGAATGAAATAGTGTCACGATTTAGCGATAAGTTCTGAACGATCGCTAAACTTGCTGGGACTGGATGTTACGAGACGAAGAAAGTTGCGAGAAGAAAGTGAAAAAGAAATTTCTTTTCTTTTTTTTTTTGGAACTGTCGTACTTCGTAAAAGGAATACATAATAGTATTTAATTTGAATCGGATTGTTACCGGCTTTTCGAGCTACGAGATTTCGGAGTGAACTTTAGTCTATCAATTGTCGATTGGTTTAACGCCGAAACGATGTTGTTGCATTATTGACGTAATTTAGTGAATTGTCATCAAGCACGTGATACCAAAGTGATTCGAGAGACACGGATTCCCTCCAGTACGCGTAATCTTCTCCACGATCGATTATCCACGATCGATTATTTTGACGTTTTGTCGTCCTTCTTTCGTGAAAAAAAAAAAAACAAAAAAAAAAAATCTCCCAAACAGCGCGTGCGTGGGTGAACGCGTGGCCGTACTCGTGTGTCGTGCACGCGCGTGAAGTCGCATGGGCTGTCGCAATCATTCGCTCCGATAAATAATCGCGACAGATCGACACGCATTCTTCCCTCTCTTCCTTTCTCGAGGAAAGAAAATTATCGCGAGGGTGGGAAGACTCGCGTAACTCGAGAAGGGAACCTTGTTCGGCGAATGCAGTGTGAGTGCGGAAGAAATCCAGGTGTGCGAAAATCTCAGAGACGATTGCGCGCTCCGTTTCCTTCCTCTTCGGAGCTCCGCGAAACGGAACAAGGTAAGGAGAGGCTTCTTCAGCGGTTCTATGTCAATTTTTTTCTGGTGACTGTACGCAGACTGAATTGTCTTACAAAACTCCTCGTAATCTTAATTTTTGGTGATAGATATTCCGACGAAGCTCTGCAGCTTCGATTTTTCAATAGAAAAATATTCGCTCAAACATTTTAAATTATGAGTGATTAAAAAAAGTATTTTTTTTTTCCCAGTTCCAATAAGCAGAGTTTAACGATATCTTTTTTTATTCTTCGAAGAGAAAATTATTTGGAGTAAAAATTCATACATATTTGGGATTCTAAAAATTCTCTGTGTTTATTAATATAAAATATAAGGATATCAAGATATATATCTTATCATTGTAACTTCGAAATTTAAATAGAATTTAAATTACAAAATTTAAATAATTTAAATAATTAAAAAATTTAAATACTTAAAAATTTAAATAATTTAAATAATTAAAAAATTTAAATATTTAAAAAATTTAAATATTTAAAAAATTTAAATAATTAAAAATTAATAACTTTAAAGAAACCGATATACTTTTCTCGATTTTTCGCGAACAATTCCGATGCGAAAGAGTAAATATCGGTTCTTCAAATAGAATTCGAATAGGGTTGTCACCTCTCAAATTATGACCCAGAGTTTTCGAGTTTAAAAAAAATCTCCGATTTTTTTGCCGATTCAAACAGAATCTTGGTATATGGCAGGAATCGAATTCTCTCTTTTATTTATTTAAGAAAAATACTATAATATATTCAGGTATTATATCTCAAAGAGAGAAAGGATTAGATAAGTAGTGAAATTTTTTTATATTGCATATTTTTATATTTTTTATATTACATTTATTTATTCTTAATTTTCGAACAAGATCTGATTCTTAATCCTATATTTTCTATGAGAAAACTATATTTGCATGATGATTGAACAAAGATTTTGAATGTACTATACGTCTGTTCTCTATTTCCTCTTTCGCATTTTGTAAAACAATGATCTTTGCAGGCAAAGATTGATAAGATTAAGGTAGCAATTCTAGACGCGAATCCTCGGGCAGAAGTTAAACCGAACGCGGCCGTGACAGTTAAAAGTGCAACGGTGCATGCGAGCGACGAAGCGCCTTCGCCCACGCATGGTCGCGTGCGTGGGACCCGCAGACACGCAACGGAATGTCAAAGAAGGGATGGTATTTGATACATAGCAGCTTCTGCGATCGAGTGGCCGGGCAGAGCGCTTGTGAGGGTAATAGAATTTTTTCGCCGAGCGAGAAAATCAAACGTCAAATCTCACAATGCCGAGATCATCACAATCACTTGACCGATGAAAATGAACGTGTGTTCGGCAGTAATGGCATACGATCGAGAAAGTGATCGCGAGGGCATTACGCCTCTCGGTACGCCGCACAGTTTTCATTTACGTAAAGAGCGCCGGGAGTGACACCCCTCGACATGTGTTTGTATACACTTTCGCGCTTGACGCTTTGCGTCGAGGAGATACTTAAATTTAATCGCCTATAGCCGACGTTTTCACTCATTTGCAGTCATTCGGCAAGACCTCCACGGTGATTAAAAATTAATTCAAATTTATTATTATTGTGGAATTATATATACTGGGTGCTTGCTCGCATCTGCGAGAACTTTTAGTAAATAGAAGTATTAATAAAGTAAAGTTAGTTTTTAAAGATATATACACATGTAGACCATTTTGAGCCTATCGATATTTGAACAATAGAATATTCCAGATCTCTTTAATCAATAAAAAAAAAGAAAAAAATGTTTGAAATTTATTTTTTAGCTTTTGTTGTACATAATCATTTTTTATAGATGTTAAGGAATATAAATGTTTGTACGCTTTTTCAAGAACACTTTGAAACAGCTAAAATTGCGACAAGACACTGTGACATATACGTGACAAAGCAAAAAAATATTGCGTGACCTGCAAGGGTTAAGTAAATAATTAATAAATATATATTCGCGATAAAAGTACGCGAAAAAAACGTGATAACTGTGAATCTGCGCTGCTTCGAATACACGCATTCTCGCTCATTCGTTCGCACGATTTCGTGCGCACGAGAGAGATTCGGCTATATTTTATACAAGTATTTTCAGCCTAGGCCAATCTTCGGCCCTCAAGCGGTTCTCCCGCTCCTTTCCGATTTGTTCACGGCCTCCGTGGATTCTGTTGGCTCAAATGTAGAGAAAACTCGATCTTTAAACTAGTTAAAATATTTATAGTAAATTGACACACACACACACACATATGCGTCTTTTTCTATCTTGATTCAACATTTCATTTTTCCTCCTTTTTATATTCATACATTTGATATCTTTAGGAATCTAATATCATAATATTTTTGTCGTTACAATTGCCATTTCGTTGGCAAATTGGAAAAATTAAAAGAATTTTTTTTTTTTTTACTGAAAAATTATCTTGAATTATAAGGAATCCCCCGTCAATTTAGAGAAAAATATCACGATGATTATTATTGTTATTTAGTATTTTATTTATATTGAAATATTATACATAACTTGGAGCTGCAATGTAAGTTTAAAGTCGTCATTGGAAAACGACAGTTAAAGATTAGGAAATTCTAATTTATTACGGAGACATGTTTGTAGACGTTAACATGGCATTAACGTGTTGCAAGATGTAATATGAATTCTATTCTCCCAGTCCTTGCTCTCTCTCTCGCTTTCCTCATTAATCGGCTACGTGGCGACCTTCGTGGCGTCCAGGTCCGAGGGCCAAAACCGTCTGCTGTACATTCAGCCAGTATATGCTCGATAAATATTACCATGGCGCGAACCATAAGGGCCCCGTATATGCGTAAGAGGCCTTGAGACCACGTGGATGCCGCCGTCACGGTCGATTTCAAAAGATCAAATATCGCTCGTCGTCTGTGTAAATTAAAAATTATTTTTGAAATGTGTTAGAAAGAAAAAGCGGAGAAATGTCGGTTAAAATACTCGTATCGACGAAAATAAAATGATCGAGAAGTTGAATTTACACGGGTCTTTGAAATTTGATGATTAAAAAAGAACTCTATATATTTTGTTCCCTTTTCCAAAATTCGGATTTAAAAATTTGGTTAAAACTTACTTCCAAAACCTTTTCCATCGAATATTTTTTATAGAAATTTATTGACTTTGCCGAAATGTCTGAAAATCTGTTTCTTTTCTTCATCAATCTGAACAATGGAATATTAATCATGTAATGTGAAAGTCGTTTCGTATCTTTTTTTCCCATAAGGTCCGCGTATATGTTTTTTTTTTTTTTTTCTTCCGGAAAAAGGAATTGGCAATCGTGATCGAGACAACTCGTTGCTCGATCCCGCGTTATATTTTCGTCTTTATATACCTTGGCAGCGAAAGCACGTGTACGACCCTGAAAATCTCGACGCCATGTGAATGTTTAACCGTCATTGAGTTCGATCGCGCGCAAATCCTATTCCGCGTTCACGCGTTCGTCGGATAATGCGGATAATGCGTTGATAGTTAATGACAATGTTCGTCGATCGTGAAGTGTATTTTCTTACATATACACGTGGAAACAAATCGTCGTGTCGCGTCCCTGAACGCGGTACCACGTGGATCGCCTCGTGTTTACCTTCGCGAGAAATCAAATTAGAACTACGCATCATATCTATATTCACTGCACACTCTTGCATATGTGAAAAGTTGTACGTCGCACCCTCGTATTTCTTCAATGATAAATTATAGCGGTAAAATATAGGAAGCTGAGCTGGGGAGATTATTTTTAGTGTGCCCTAATATGTAATATATTTATAATAGGGTTGAAATATAAAATTAGATATAAATTATAAAAATATCTATATTATTATATCAGGATTATAGAATATGTCTTTTCTTTGCAACATAGTAATAATTTTTGCAAAAAACTTGGAAATTACTGGAATTTTTGATATTTTTATCTTTATATTATTGCTTTTAAATCATTATTTTTTTGCGATAAACTAAAATTTTTACATTATTAATAAATGGTTTTAACATTATTAATAAAAAATCTTTTTCCTTATGAGAGAGAATCTTATAAGAGAATACGATAACGGTATGATTAATCTTCGTTATTTCCGTACCATCTCATTGATCGCGCATCTGGCCTTCGGAGATGTGTCTGTGTTTACGTTTTCCTCACGATCGTAACAGTACACGTGACGTGGTCGAAAATAATTTTCGCCGCCTCGCAACTTCGACGTGGAATGATTATTTTTCGACCGCGATCATCAACGCTTTGTTTATTTCTGAAACGGGTGTGTAGCCGATATATGTCATCGAGTCTCTTTTTAATATTTCATTTTATCGAAATTTCGGTAACATTGATCGATCTCTTCGACGAATTAACGTTTTAATTTTATACCCGTCAAATATAAAAATATACGAGCGATTTATTTTATTTATTTAAAATTTTATACCTATTATTTTGACAAAAACAATACTAAAAATGAGAATTTTGTGATTCAGTCGTTTTTACGAAGAAGCTTTTGAGAAATGGAGCGACACATACACACACACACACGTACATGAGCCACGCACCTGCTCGATCACCGAAGACATAAGGAACGAAAAGGAGAGGAGCGAACCTTGAGGAAGGCTGCTGGTAAAAGTAAATGACCTTATGAAGGCGAAACATGAGAAAAGAGACAGGGCGCGCGGGCGGGTGTGTTTGTATGTTGCGTGTGTGCGTGCGACCTATCCTCCACGGGTCTACGAACCCGAATTGGGCCAGAGCCTTGACTCCCGAGCACGAATTCGCGAGTTCGTGTCTCTCGTCTCCCTCCTCCCTCCTTCCGTTCACCTTCGCCGAATATCCGCTCTGGAAATCACCTTCCTCGTGGTAGCAAGGGAACGGATTAGCAGATGTGCGTAACCGCATGCGCGTGCATACAGGGTGGCTCGTGCAGGGCACAGGGACCATGGGAAATGCGGTCATGGTCAAGGATATGATCCGGTATATGAACTTATCGGGGAAAGTTTTCTGCACCGACTTGATCTCATTTCCGATGATCTTTGATCTCGGGAGAGAGACGGGAATTCATTTTTATTGACGCGCGATATCGATCATATTAATGAAGGCTGATGAATACGGCGTTACTGCGATTGGCAAAGCGACTAAATTAAATAAAAAACGATGTTTCGTTCCGGCCTTTACGATTCACACGGCGAAGCATGTCGGGCTTTGTTAAAGATAAGATGGGATCCCTATTGTATGATATGCAATAGAATGATAATTTAGTATGACCTAGGAGCAAAGTGTCCCCTCTTTTCTGTAAAATTTTATACTTTGCATTTAAATGTAAAATTTATGGAAACATATGCACATACGTAAATGACGATTCGGTAAGAATTTACTCGAACAATCATGCTTTTTCTCTCTCTCTCTCTCTCTATCTTCTCATATGTTCTTTCAGCATACAATAATTCCGGTGATAAATCAATTTGCGAATACGTGCATGTTTTGTCACCGAAATTAATATGCTTCGAAAACTTCATCATCATCGGTTGTAAAATGATATATTTGAACTATTCATCAACTATTCAAATAGGACACGGAGAAGCTTGAAATCCTCGCAAAATGTACAGATATTCTTTCGATTGCGTGAGACATTTATAGTGATTTACATGTGATTTACATTTATGTGTGATTTACGGACGATTTAGATAAAGAAATACTCGCAATAACGTGCATTCTGCTTTTGCATTGTACATAATCGTGCATGCACATGTGTGCGACCAATAACTGATTCTCGCGCGAAACTTGCAGCATCTTTTTTAAATAACTCGTTGAATTAATAACGAGCTCTTAGCATGTCGATTAGCGAGCATTTCGCGATCGTGTTGTTATTGGAAGCTCGATTACGAAGACACGTTTCTCGTCGTCGCTCGCGTCCGCGTTTGTTGAAATTTGCGCGGCACGTACGCAAGAAGACGCGTAAAATTATGATGAATCGAGTGTTATTGTTGCGACCGATTAAACAATTGCAGCCGCGGTTGACTTTAGCTTACCTTGGAACGGTTTACCTCTGAAACGCACCGTGCAAGTTTCGCGTTAAAGATGCCGGATTTTGAAATATGCCGAGCGCACCGTCCGTCATCGTCGCAGTGGAAATATTTACGAAGGCAAGCTCGAGGCTAATGAATGATGCGGCGTTTAAATGATAAATGCAGCCTTTCATTTTTCGAATGATCATGTCGCGCGTATTGGAACCTCGTTCGTTTGCGCCAACGTTTCTCTCTCAATTTCGAAGAGCGCACGTGCGATTTTTATTTTATTCTATTTTGTTATTCTATTTAAAAATTTTTAAAGTAGATAAAAAGAAATATAAAAATGATACGATAATCAAAATGGTCAATAATATTTATCTAATCACTACGATCATTTGAGTGAGGAAACGTAAGTGGAAAGACGACAATCGACTCGTACACTCGCGCGAGATGTAAAATGCATTACAGTCTTGTTTGCAATAATCAATCATCATGTATATACGTTCGCGTTTCCACGGACATGAAGTAAAATATGCGTGGAATCGATACGTAGTAATCAGCAGGAGAAACGAAGGTAACGGCGGGATCGTTAGCGCGCGCGGATAACATTGACACAAATTTAGCGGCAGTCAAGCGTCGACGCGTTTTGGACCTGCAAAAAAGTGTAGTAACACGCGGAAATTCTGACAGGCGAAATCCCCGTCGCGAACTGTGACGTCACACAGACGGCGCCGCGATATCGGCAGAAAGAGATGCACGGAACGAATATAACGTCACCGTCAACGCGAGAATTTCACAGTGTAATAAAGGCAGAAGGTTACACGGATATCCAGAAGGCCGCTGTACCAATGTTGTGTCTATGCCGTCTTCGTCTTAACTCTCTTCGTTCGCGAGAAATGCGCAAAATAAAATAAATCGAAATTTATAATAAGACGTATTGATACGAGCTGCATCTAAAAAATTTCAGTATGAATAAAAATATGATTTTAATGGTAAATAAATTTCTTCTAAACTTTTCAAAATCTGATTTCCGAATATATCGAAAAGTTGAGAGATGAGAAGAATTGTGATTTATTCTTAAAATAAAAAATAAAAAATAAAAATAAATTAAAATTAAAAAATAAAATTCTCCATGTTATAATTATAATCTTTATAACGGGTTATGTGATCGTTGAGAAAATTATAAGAAATTTATCTCTCTGTATCAACTTTTACTGGTCGCGCGAAACACAAACGAAATTAAGTGCTCTCCTGAGAGCTTCGAACTGTTCTGCGTTAAAACTTAATTTCGCAAGTAATCAAACGTCGATGAGAGAATATTTAAGTTTCTAATATTTTATTAAGTATTAAACGAAATATAATTTTTCCCTTGCATATTTTATTATCAAAGAAAGAATGACAGAGATTAGAGTTTTGAAAAGATATCTTGATGCAAATAATTATTCTGTATGCAACTCGTAGTATAATAAAATAAGCAATAGATTTTATAAATATTTTTACATTGATTTTTTTTTAATTTTTGATTGATTTATTCATTAATGTAATTATTAAGTGAATAATAATATATTTTCTCTTTGCATTTATTTATAGAATGTCTGTAAAATATTTCGAAGACGATAATCACACTGATGTATGTCTCTCTTGATTTTGATGAGATATTTTAGAAAAATAAACGGAGAATATTTCTGTTTAATTCATGTAATATTTAAGTACATTTATCTTTATTTTCTTATCTCTTCCTCGTTCTTTCTTTAACTGCTGTCAATTAATTGGGTTAGGGTCGTTAATCGGTCTCGAGTTTGCCTCGAAACACCAACGCTCGCGAAAGAATCGCGAGGACCATTGATCTCCTTGATCCAAAACCGGTTGCTAAAGCGGCATCGTATTAGGGATATGCAAAAGAGACACGAAAAAAGACGCATATCCGACATTTGCGTTTGTTACCTGGTGTATTTTGCCATAAATTGTGCTTACATTTTGAATACATTTCGATTATTTAATGATCAAATTAAAAAAAGACTAGCGGAATATGAATAATTAAAAAAAAATATATATATATATATATATAACTTTAAATTTTGTTAAGAATTAAATTAATTAAATATTAAATTTTTTAATCGGAAAAAATCAATTTTAAATTTGATATACATATTTAAATTTTATTGTTATGATATAACATTGTTATGATATAACAGTTGGTTCGCTCTATTGGATTTTATCTATATGAAAGACGAGTATTTTATTTATGCGAGGAGAGAAGCGGCGATATATATTTAGATTCCTAATGCACTTTTTATGCCATTGATATTCTTACGAGACAAATGTGATGTGTGGTAAGCGATTAATTGACTCGATTGATTAGACAGCCAAAAGGCTCGATATCGATTAGCTGTCGCGAATCGATGAATCAGAATCTCGTTTAATTGTTGCGACGGATAGCAAGATCCTAGGATTGATTAACCATGAGATTTCGGATTTGCGATATTGATTGATTTCACTTTAGCTTATGGACCCCCGCGGCTCGCGATAATTGGATCCGTCGGCTTTCTTACTGCATATATGCATGCATTTCTAGTTGCAACACTATCGGTAGCTTGAGCAATCAAAGAAAAAAAAAATTATCGAAACACTTAATTGTAAAAAAATACGATTTGCATTTTTCTCGTGAATACTTTTCACGCATTTAACTTTACACAGTTCATTATGTCCAAGTATCGAGAATTAACAGCATCTAATTGCATCTTTGAGTAATCACGGCTGCGTACTTTGCATCATTGGCTGAAAACCGTTACATTCTCGCTCGACTCGCGTGTCTTGCCTTCATTAGAATTTCTCAAGTCGTATCAGTCGGGATATAAATATCTGCTGTGATCAGATACTATTATTGGCTAACGAAATTGCGATTGTTTTTTTTTTTTTTTTTTTTTTTTTTTTTTTTTTCCCACAGAGAACACACAGTTAAATTTCTAACGTAAGCTATACGAGACACATTATATTGCAATTATAATTTAGATGCACAGGATTTTCAGATGAAATAAAGTTAGGTAACCAAAGTATAAGTTCAAAGTATAATCTTGAATTATATAATTCTAGAAATGTACATTGAGAAGCGCTATAAATATCAAACCTATTTTATTACGATTGTTTTGTTTAATAGTTTGTGATTCTATTTTAATATACATAAATTCTTCTTTATCCTTAATAAATAAATTTTCAGTTTTTTTTTTTTTTTCATTAAAAATAGAAATAAAAAACAAAACAGTCGGCGAAGTCTATTATACTCTTAACAAATTTTTTCGAAACTCCTTTATACGTAACAACATGTAGGAAGAAATATTCTCACATATTCTCACATACTTGTGTCACGTGCCGGTCAAGCAGGAATTTTGCAAGGCGCATTGCTTCGCCTAATTTCTCGCGTAGCGCGTTTTCATTATGGCATTACTCAGAGTGCAGTGGCTGACGTCAACGACCTTCGATGATTCTGTCTCTCCTCGAGCGAATCTCGCACGATCTTCTTACGAAAAAACTTGGTTGACTTTAGAGCGCTGTATTTCACCGAGCGGAACAACTGCCATATTTTATACCATTGTTTGCTATAGTACGTGAGTTAAAAGAGAAAATGTAAAACTCGTCTATGTCATGACAAAGTTTAATTAATTTTAAGATGCATTTAATACATCTCCAAAGCTTTAAATTGCTCGAGTAGTCCCTACTTCCAAATTTCATTTCTATTCAGATTTTTTTAGCTTTTTGTATATTATATGAAAAAATTTTAATTACAATTTTTTCTACATATTAATATTTATAGAAATTATTTAATAAAATCAAGTGAAAATATGAATGTATGATTATTTAGTAAAATCATAAAAGCATGAATCATCCTTAATAATCAATAAGTCAAATTAATTGATGAGTTAACGAATAAAATTTTTATTAACAATTATATCTTTCTCACTAAATTTTATTATTGTCAAAGTTTTTTAAGTTTGTCAACTTGATTGATTTAGTATAATTGATTTAATATAATAATCAATAAGTCAAATTAATTAATGAGTTAACGAATAAAATTTGTATTAACAATTATATCTCTCTCACTAAATTTTATTATTGTCAAAGCTTTTTAAGTTTGTCAACTTGATTGATTTAGTATAATTGATGTGTAAAGCGAATAAATATATTTCTTACTATATCATTAAATCTCTCTGTGTGAGCTATTATTTCACATAAATGGTTTCAGTGTGGAATACAATATGGCGATTCGGTCTGCTATACATAGTGCTCTTAGTCGACTTTAGTCTCGTCTATTCTCGACTCTTGACCAGTCGGGAACATGACAACGACGGATTTTCACGCCCGGCGTTGTCAGCCTCCGTCGAGGAGACGCGGATTGTAAAACGCGTCTTTGTATACGGCTTTGCCGTTATTGAAGTCGAACGCATTGAAAAGCGATTGTCGTCGCCTTCAAGGAAGTCGTCTGCTTTGTCATAGCTATTATGCGTACGATCCGATTGCGCGCATATTCAAAATAATACAATGATCGAGAGAAATTTCTCTTCGTCAGCGCAATATTTTCCGGTATAATTCGAAATAATCCATTATTTAATTTTATCCGTAATTTAATCTATCGGTTACAAATCCCGAAATTTATTTATATCGAATGATTGAATAATTTTTTCATATCAGTTGGATTTCTCGTATTATTATGTTAGTTTTTTTTTTTTTTTTAATTGGATACTTAAATGCATGTATAGGTTTCTTATATCGCGACTTTCGATGCACTTTGTGGAATGTTTGTGGACCGCGCAAATAAAAGGAATGCAGTCGAGTCATTTGTCATAAATTATTTACAGGGGCAAGGCGACGATAGCCACTCACACTGGCTAATGTCCCGCGAGAGACAAAAACCAAGCAGATTCCAGACCATGGATTTTAACAGATGGCGGCTCTTGGCTTCCAACCGGGCGTGATTGTTGATTTTTTTACGCGTCCTCCCCGTTTTTTTCTAAAAGTTATCTTAAAAAGCTTTGGGTATTTGATGAAAAGTCAACGTTATTTGCAGCATGAAATGTGTATTAAGAATGTATGTGACATATATCGAAATACTAACAAAAGCATTAAAATTTCATAGATTGTTCTACTATTTCTTCTG
>JBCEZX010000058.1:12208795-12225978 GCA_039654345.1 Cataglyphis cursor
GAAAAATATTATCTGTCTCTTTTTCTCTTTCTGCAAATTACTCGTTTTTCATTGTTTTTTTGCAGTTGATTTCAGAGGATATTCACGATCAAAAGTTTTTGCCACAAATTAGGAAAAATATTAATTACAACTATTTTCTTTTATGAAGACGTCAAATCCATATTATTTTGTGATACTTTAATTTTTTTCATAACTCGAATTTATTTTTTTAATTTTTCAAGCAGTATAAACGTAAAGAATATTTTTTTTTTTTAATTGACAATTTTTTGCTACTATTGTACATCCAGAACATGCTTAAAATATCAGAATATCAAAATCCATTAATAAAAATCATGCTTGTTATTAATATATTATTTTTAAAAATTAATTTTTAGTTTATTAATTTGACGTATATTGTGCATATCTATTATTTTGAATAGTTTATAATTTTAAAAATTCCAGTAAAACATTTTCGCACAGAGCATGAGCATATCTATGCGTATGCGTTTCTTGCTTGCAATCCAACGCGATAAATCTTGGAATTTGTGCTGGTGGACACAAATTTTCAGCGATTTATTATTACGATTCCGAAAAAGGACGTTGAATTCGAGAAGGAGGCTACTCACGTTCGAATAATCGAGACGGAGATCCTCGCCTTGCCCGGGGCACGAACCAAGGCCCTTCTTCGTTCGCGAAGGTCCCTGAGACACGCGTGACTCAACCTTATTATTATTGTTAGTCTTATATACACACACATACATATGCGCGCGCGTACGTGAGTGCGTACGAGCCTCGACTAGGAAGTGCAAATCGCGACAGCTAACATACTATTCGCGGTGAACTCAACATTCCCGCCTCGTCAGGGACGTTTGAGCGGTTATTTTCAACACTTTGCTTAGCGCGGAGTGTAAGTTCATCTTGAATTGATGCATTTTTTAAGAGAATGAGATTGCGCGAAGATTACACGGGAAATAAGGACGATTAACGGAAATTAATTTTGTTTTTTTTTTTTCTCCGTGTGTTGCGATACGAGTTTTTGACAGGACAATCGAGTAAAGCTGTTTTCCCCAAAAATTATTTTCGCGATAACTCGCGACACAAAAAAAAAATTGTTAGCTTCTAGATATGAGTAAATGTTTTACTAAAAAGATAATCCCATTTTGTAGAGTACCATGCAATTGAAATTCCTCTTGAAGTGAATTTTATTTGTACACTGAGAGAAAAAGAAATTGTTGAGTAAATGCGTTTAACTAATTATAATTTTTTTAATTGAAATATTTGAACTTTTTTACTTAAGTCAGATATGTCATGTTAGATTTAATATGTCATATTTAATCTGAATAATTTAAATATTTTAATTAATTTTAATGAAAGAAGTAGTAATCAATTGAGCGCAT
This sequence comes from Cataglyphis cursor, assembly GCA_039654345.1. Taxonomy (NCBI): domain Eukaryota; kingdom Metazoa; phylum Arthropoda; class Insecta; order Hymenoptera; family Formicidae; genus Cataglyphis; species Cataglyphis cursor. The sequence continues at coordinate 12,210,172 of JBCEZX010000058.1, forward strand.
TTAGTCAAATTAACAACCTTTTTTTTTCTCAGTGTATGTATCTTTCAATTTGTTATTACATTCACAAACAAGAATGTTAAACTTTGCCATATTTGCACATTCTATCGCACGCATATTCTTCTAATATACTGTTACAGTATTATAAGTTTATGTATTTTTCCGGATTAAAAGTTCGTTAGTCAGTGAAGAATGTGCATGTTCGGTGTTTTTCTTCGGTGGGGCGAGGAACTGTGGGGCTCTCGGTGGATCATAATTGCGTCGTTAAAAGGCGTGCGTTATGCACGCGACGTACTCGTTATCGCGCGACACACGCTATAATTCGCGATTTTATCTCGCATAACGTCATTACGTCGTCTCTTCGCGACGAGCGCATCGTATTGGCGAGGGATTTTTTTTTTTTTTTTTTTTTTTTTTTTTAAGAAACATCGAAGGATATGACGTCGCGTTCCGTTTGAAGTCATAGAGCACACACGCGATAATTGCCGATTATCGCGCAAATTCGAGGACAACGTGATTTTATATTTTCCACGCCGTTGCTTATCCGATTAATCTCTGCAGCGACCTGCCTTACAATAGCGAAAACAACGACGCGTTTCTACGAGTATTCGAATTCGGTTCTCGAAATTATCGATATCGTTTGTTTCATTTATTTAAATCTCCGCTCGCAAATCAATGATTAAACACCTTGAATTTCTGACAAGACAGAAGATTTAATCGAAATGGCACGATTAAAGTTTCCTTATCAGCATGCATTGAACTAGCCAAACTTTCTATTTGCGAGGATAAATATTTTCTTAATGATCTTAATGACAATATCTCTTTTATTAAACATTTGTGTGTGTGATAATTTTGAGAAAGACTTATTTCTGAGTCTTCTATTTCGCGAAACTCTCTGGGTCTCAGTGTGGGCCGGCCTCGAGAGTTTCTACGATCGTCATTACGCCTCCAAGGCGCTCACTCGTCGGCCCTGGAGATCGACGTTCTTCTATAGAATCTACCGCTTCTAGTATAGGAGAGAGAGAGGGAGAGAGAGAGAGAGAGAGAGAGAGAGAGAGAGGAAGATGGAGAGAGAAAGAGGCGAGCTAGTTTGATAGAAAAAGAAAGATGTAGTAGAGATAAACTATTCTGTCTGCCGAAGGAGCACGCATACAAAACAGCCGCCAATTGTCGCGCACGGACAATGCGTCCCAAGGTCTGCGAATCTTAATCGCGTATCATTGATGTATCTCTTAATGACTTACAAAGACGCCTCGGTACGCTCTTCAATGAAAAGGGAGCGGGAGGAGGGGGAGGGGGGGGGGGGAAATCACCCTTTTCGGAGCTCCTCGCGACGTCGTATGATAATCACACGCGTTTCCGAGATACTTTCCCCTGATACGCGACTATCCTGGAGCTACATTCCTTCACTTTCCGCCGCATGAGATCCGGAGATGTAAGCCTAGATACGGCGACAATTCCAAGAATCGTCGCAAAATTTCGAGATCGAAGGAATGACGCAGAGAGTCATCTGTAAAAAAAAAAAAAAAAGACGCTTGATAGCGTCTCGTAATTCGAAGATCCAAAGGTCGAAGATTTTGCGATCTGAGAAACGATAAATTGTCTTTTTGCAAAGCAGCTTTCATATGCAAATTATATATCTTTTCTCGTTGTACATTGTAAATTTTTTTTTTTTTTTTTTTTTTTTTTTAATAAAAACGCGGACGTGTCGTACGTCAAGCTACCGTTAGCAGTCGGCGCAAAATCAAAATACGAGTCAGCGCATTTCTGAAAGAAAGCACCGAGAGATTCGATTACACGTGTTTGTCGATCTCGTGATAGCCGACGGCGGTGCTGCGGGGGCCTCCGTTCGTTCGTTCGTTCGTTCGTACGTTCGTTCGTTCGCCCGTCCGTCCGTCCGTCCGTCCATCCGTCTGTCGTCGGTAGCGAGATTCCCGCGCTTCTCGAGGGCTCCGGCTAAGGTTATGCTTTGCTCTAGGAGTGCGTTAACCCCTGTCGGATCGCGAGAGTACACCGTAGAAGAAGCGCAGAAGAACCGTCACGGGCGCAAGAGATGGGTCGCTCGGTCGGTCGGTTGGCAGAGAGGGGGGGGGGGGAGCGGTTGGAGGAAAGAAGCGAGGGGGCGAAGGGGGGGGGGGGCAGACGAGACAAGCTCGCAACAGCGTACACCACCGTAGTTCTCGTCGTCTCGAGGTGAGTGCGATGGCGAGCGCTTTTACGGAGTTTAGAGGCGCGCGGAAATTGCGAGACAGCACGACGGGGGGATGAGAAGGAAAGGGGGGGGGGCGGGAGCGAAGGCGAGCGGAGACTTTCTCCGGAGAGCGAAAGTGAGAGGGCCCCCTCCTCCCCCCTCCCCCCCGGGAACGCGCGTTCGTTCCCCTGGCCGCTCGTGATCTAGGGGCCGAGGGGGACGAGGGGAGAGGGGACATTTGTGCTTTCACCGTGCCCCGTGCCCACGAGATGCACTTTTCCGCGGCGCAGAAGCGAAGGCGCGCGCGCGCGGAATTTTGCGAGCGGAAAAATATGATTTCAGAGATAATTAATGGAGCAATGGCCGCGCGCGCGTGCACGAAGCGACGAGGAAATGCGGCCTCGTATATGGGAGATATTCCGTATTGAATCTTAGGGATGCGCTCTGCCCTCCGTTGCTCTCTTTCGCCGACGGGGAACGAGAGGGGGGTGGGGGTGGGGGGGGGGAAGGGATCGAGGGACGAAAATTGATGGTGCTGCGAGTTGCACGAGACGCAATTATGGAAGAATACCGGTGTAGCGCGCTATAGTCGACGTGTCATCTCAACGCCATTCCTGGCAATAATGCTCGCGTGTGTAAACACGCAAAAGTTGAATGAACCTTGAGTACACGCAGCTATTAGTGCGTTTGTAAAGGTCGTACTTGTCGATTTTAAAAAGTTTAATAAATTTTTATAAAATTTTTTATCAAAGTATATTATGATAATATTAATCTTTAAATTAAAATTCTATTAACGAAAAATCAGCGTAAATTAAACGAAAAGTAAATTTTGCTGTATGCCTTTTTGTCTTGTGGGAATTTAAAATTCTTAAATTTGCAGTTGCTTATAACTCGAAAGAATTATTATGACCTTCACATTTTTATGACAAAGAGATTGATTTTGTTTTAGTTAAATCGTGGATAAAAGATAGTAAGAAAAAACTGATATCTATGTAATATATGTTAATCTCGATGTTTCTCTCCGACCATGAAACAGCCCAGCATCCTTCTTGGCCTTTAGTATTTGCGCTCAAGAGAAAGTGCGCCATGCTTAGGACAATTTCCGCGCGCACTTAACAAATATATTTATACACACAATTTATACATTTATATATCCATTAATTTATTACATGTTATTATATTTCAGATTTCAGTGCATATCAGTTTTACATAATTTTCTTCCTGAAGAAATATTATTCATAGTAATGCTTGGTAAAGAAACAAATTCATATATTATAAATATGATAAATTTGCATATTATTCGGCTTCATAACTATAAAAGTTAAAAATCTCTCTAATAATTCCCGCTGTCGATGAAAATTCATATATAAATATTTTCACCCCAAAGTTCCCTAAAATTTCCAGGAAACGTCTACAATCGCGTAAAATTAATTGAAAAACGAAAAGTATTAATTCCATTCCCCCCGCCTCTCTCTCTCCTCGCTTTAATAGCGAACAACGAATATTAATCATCTATGCCGTTTTCACGCGGATGCCGATCCATCCGTCGACGGCACGTCGCTCCAGTACCGTAATTCAACATCGAGACTTTCTTATTCCTCGCAACACGCATTCCGCTTCATTCGAGGGGAGGGAAAGGGAAGAGGAGAGAGAGAGAGAGAGAGAGAGAGAGAGAGAGAGAGAGAGAAGGAGACATTTACGAGGGCGACGGGTGCTAGAAGGGAAGAACCAGTCCCTCGTCGCGGTGCGTGAGTTAGTCACGGTGGAACGTCGGACAATCGCGAATTAACTTTCTTCGCCGCCTTGGACTTCCTCGTTCGATGCTCGCGCGATCCACGGATTAGAGCGGATTCTCTTTATCGACTCTTATTCCTCCGTCGCCTCCGTTGCCATACGTACGCACGCCCGAAGGCCACATCAACTATGTAGATTGATCTCTTCCTCTTCGTTCTTTTTTTTTCATCTCGGCGTTCCTTTCTTCTTTTTTTTTTTTTACTCTTCTCGGAGTCCTTTATATCCGCGTTGCGAGAGAATCCAGTCTCGGCGTCCTCCAGGACGCTTTGATTGCCCGTATAATTTCAGGGGCGCAATACTCTTTGACGTAATCGCGTAATAATATGTACGTCTCTGTGCATGAGTGTTGAAAATTAATTATAGCGGGAAGAAACGGAGTAATTGGGAAAAAGAAACATCAAATCTCTTACTGTATTAAATATTTAAAAAAAAGGGAAAAAAATGAAAAATTTACAATTTTTTTTTATTACAAATATTATACAGATATATCGTGTCGAAGAAGAAAATGAAAAATGGAAATAAAAATGGATCGCTCGAACATTTTAATTATGCAGATAACAATGCAGCTGCATAACCAGATGATACTTGCGTTTGCAATTCGATTATTAAATTTCGAGATGAGAAAATTGTACAATCTCGGAGAATTTCATGAGCGAATAGACTTTTTAGTACGAGACATTTCTTCATACAATGCTCGTATAGGCTTTAACTTAAAGGAATAAATAACGGATGATAGATGACAGAAAAATTGTCGTTGTATTGGCTGTACAATTGGGTGCACGTGCTTGGGACGGCCCTTAAGGCGATAGTCAATTGATTTTGACGATTATAGCGACTTGTTCTCCCCTCAGCAGCATCTGTGGCACGTGTCTCTCCAAGGTCTCTGTCTTGCGCTCCCTCCTTACCACCGTCTTGGGGATACCGTTTTCTGCCGCCTCTACCTTGACTGCATCAGCACCTGAATCAAAAATGCAATATCGAGTCCTTGTGGCATGTGTGTTTCCCGATGCACACTTCCCTCTTTTAGCTAACGAGACGACTTCTTTAGATATACGATATAAAGATGCGCGCGTAAATGCGAATAATACTTATCAATTTGACCGAAAAATAATAATCTATCAAATTTTGATCGTTTATTATATGATAAAAATGTTTATCATTTTGTTTAGTCTCATATATGTCGTTAAGAGCTTAAACTTTTTGAAAAATGTACATTTTTTATAGGTTACTGAAAATGTAAACAGATCGTCAAATTTTCAGAGCAGTTTAATAAGATTTTCAAAATTGATGTTAAATTTATATTAAATTTATATTAAATATTGTTAAATTTAACATTGAGATAATTAAAACATTTTCAGTCACAAGTTTTCAAAGCACTTTATGATAAATTTTTTTATTGATATAATTCGAAATTCAGTTTCAGAATAACTAGTTTGTAGATGCATTGCATAAGCAATTTAAAAAAAAAATTCCAGATTTGAAATACAGCAGATATTGACCGGAAATGCTATCGAAAGTACTTGATGTCATAAAAAAAGCACGGAATGAAAATGTCACGGAGGTCACGAGGAAAGTCTGGGAAGGTTGTTTATATGCCAGCACGTGTCCACAGAAGTGCGTGGGGGTAGGTTGAGATGCGGGCGGGGGGGGGGAGGGAGGGAGAAAATGGAAGAGCCACTAGAGGGTCGGAAAGGGGGCGGTTGGCGGCAGGAGCCAACAGGACACGTGTACATCGATCCTGTAGGCTGTTGTTCAAGGTCGCCCCATCGTTCCTCCACCCTTCCTCCCGTAGCTACGTATCAACGACCTCGCGACCCTTCGCGATACGGTCCCGAAGTACGTCAGTAGGCCAACCAGCCCTGAACTCGGCGCGCTAAGAGAGAGAAAGTACACACGCGCCGCCCCCGTGGCGTCGTTTTTTAAATCGCCATAAATATGACGGACGGAGAAAAGAGTTTAGGTCTTTTGCCACCTGTTTTCTCGCGTTGCCACGTTATCTTGCTGTATTTTTAATCTTCTCCAGGGATAGTTTGTTTAAATTGTAAGTGAAAAAATAAATTAATCCACAACATATATCCCAGGAAGTTTTTAGATTTAATTAAGAAGAGGATATAAAGCTTTTTATTAATAAAGAAATGTTTCTTTATTAAAATCGTCATTAGATCGAATAAAATAAGTAATTAAAAGAGAATTCTCTCATAAATCTGTTTAATTTGATGTTTTTTTTTATGGGATCATATATGTCTCATGTAGTATTGTATTATAGAAGCTAATATATAATACAAAATTTACGATATCTGTCTCGACAGATTATGTTTATTAAAATTTCAAAATTTATGTAAATTTCAGAATTCAAATATTTTATTGAGAATGAGAAAGTATATATTCAAATATTTTCAAAAATATTTTTACATATGTATCGGGTGCTTTTGCTGAAGAGATTAATTTATCCATTTTATTTCGATGCAGGGAAAAATAATCGTCGATCATCTCGCTTGTTATAATTCTATTTATTATGAATCATATATATCATATATACGATAAGCAAGATATAATCGCGCGTGTTTAAATTTCTATCAAAGCACTTTTGTCCCCCCAAATTAACCCCAGACATGTTTTTGTATTGATGTAAACAACATCCGATTGTTTGATCAAATCGTTAGGGATAGTCCGCAAACTTCGAGACATGACATGTGTGTTGACAAGAAACACACATGATAGCAAACCCCCCCGATATATCTGAAAATCGCTAGATTTTAAAAGATGTTGATAGCCACTTGGCGATTCCTCGAAAAAATAATAAAAATCGCACGCGATATGTAATTCAGAGAACAATTCTGATTTCAATCTTCGGGAAAGTACATCACATTTTTAAAGAAATTTAGAGAAAGTTTATCCGGCGATGACATTTTAATTGAAATTTCCTTGACTTAACAGGCTATAATATTTCAATATATAATATATATAATATATAATATATAATATATTCCTTGAATAAGTACTAGATAAGGAAATAATGCATTTTCATTAAATAGGAAATTTTGTTTAAAAATATATCTTGAATATTTAATGTAAAAAATTTCGGTTGATATTTCGTTTATAGATATCAGTGTCATCACATGTATCGATTTGTTGTACTTTTCGATTCTTTCTATCTACGATTTAAAGAAGTGTCAGCGAATCTCCGAACAATTTCTTGTACATAGAAACAAAACGATTCGATGTAAAAAGTTCGACGTAGATTGCACGTGTGTTTGACACGGCCAGTACGGATGAATGAAAACGAGAAGCCGAAGATTGGAGAGCACGTGGCAAAGAGAAGAAGAAAAGAAAGGGCGAAAGAGGAAATTTGTTAGGTCAAAAGAAATGCGGGGGGACGTAGGGGAAACGTCGCGTGGGAGTCGACTTACGAGAGACGGAAGAAGAAGAAAAAGAAGAAGAAGATGAAGATGAAGATGAAGAAGAAGAAGAAGAAGAAGCAGTACGCCGGAGAAAAAGATGTAAGAGGAGAGAAGAAACACGAGCGAGGAAGCGCGCGCGCGAGAGGGCACCCGCCCCGCGCGCTTTCCCCCCCCCTCCCTCCCCACCCTCCACCCTCGAGGGGAGCGCGGGGAGCTCTCCTCCTCGAAACGCGCGTATCGAACGCGCGCGAGCGGCGACCACTATAATGTAGTCAAGGTCGGTCCTTGCTCTCCTGCCGCAAAGCGGCGACCTTAGTGGGATATATTATCCCCCTTCGCGCGCGCACGATACGACGACCCTTCCTTCTCTTCTACTCTCCGCTCCGGCTACCGCCCTTTTGCCGCGCGGTGTAAATAAAGACGAGCGGATCACACGCGCGCGCACTCCCGGAGTTCGTTAAACTCTATCGATTCGCGTAGCGAGAGGAACGGCGACATCCCACGGATCCCACCGGATTAAAAGTGAATCAGTTTTGCCGCGATGGGTGAAATGTTATTCTTTTTTTGCGAAGAAATGTCGAGGGACGTGAAAAAAATTCGTTCATCGGATCGAAGAAATAGAAATATTGAATCTTGAATCTTTTCCGCACTGTATAAATATTCGCATAGTTCTCTTGCTTTTCTCTCGGTATATAAAGCGTATAAAAACCTACATAATAAACAAATAATGTTATAAATTTTATGTAAAAAGGGATAAGTAATATTTTTTGAAAGATCCTAGGGATAACTTTTACTTTGCATTTTTACTCGATGATAAGATATTTACTTTGTGCAGTGAGCTTTCGCGAAAAGTAAGCTCAATCATAGTCGATTAAATGATAAAGTTAGTGTGCAAACGTGCTGAGGCTCAAAATAAAAATATGAAGGAACACAGAATAGAATGCTACCCGCACGATATCAACACTGTGATAATAGTTTGAAGCGAATGCTCATCGTGCGATTATACGACAAATTTGAATGCTGACCTTTCGATTGAACTGCACGCGTCTGAATCGATCAGCGAATGATAGCGTTTAATAATAATAATCCATTATTCGACCACCTGGCGGAAAGTCACCGACTGACTTTCGCGAAACGACCATCGGCACGGCTCTTCATAAAGATTTTTTATAGTATATACGTGTACGAAAAAAAAAATGAAAGTAACTCCAACGAGAGAGACCGAGTCAAAGAACGCGAGTAGCAAAAGTCATTCATGGTCGGGCCGATAAGCTCATTTTTCGACAAAGACTAGGATTTTTTAACGGATTTTTAATCGAAGACGAAATATGTATCGAGCTAAACAAATAATGTACAATATTTTTTCGCGACTCGGTAAGATACATAAAAAGTATGTCTGATGTTTCATTTTTTTATCGTGCGCTTTTGAATTACATACGAATTTTTAAAGATCGCTTTAACGAACGAATGATGACTGTTGATTTATTTATATGGATTAATAAGAGTGACTATTATAATATAAGAATAATAATAATAATAAGAAGAATGACTATCAGTCGAGATCAAACAAATAATACAAAAAGAAAATGGAGTGTCGGTGAGGTTTTAAGTAATTTAAAGTTGAAGCGACTTTCGTCAATTATGATCCGATAATAAAGTATCTACGTCATTTTGTATCGCTGATACCAGATGGCAAACGAATAGCGAAACAAACTAATTAAGAGGTAAATTTGAGAATTCCAAATTCTTTTGTGCGCAGATTATCAGTTGAAAAAATATACGATTAATAGTGTGTTTATTCCATACAACTTATAATTTGAGTGCAAATACCACACACACATAGATACACATTTTATGTATTAAAATTAGATTGATACCAAAGATTCATCATATTTGTCAAATACAGTTAAAACGAAAATAATTACACAATTTTAACTACACAAATAATCGTTATCAATCATCAAGTAATCTGCCATTCCAACATACACATTTCATCTAAAAATTTTTTGATTAAAAAAAAAAAAAAAAACAAAGATTTTATTTTGCAAAAATTTTGTGCATGAATTTGATATATATTTTAAGCTTCTTTAAAAGAAGGAATATCGAAATATTTACACAATAAAAACTTGTGTGATACTAGCAAATATTATTTTTTAAAGAAATTTTAAGGATATATTATATATATAAATTCTATATATAAATAAGTGTATATATCAATTGCTTGATAAGTTAGAAAGACGTAATGTCAAAGATTCTCCAAGCGAACCTTTTCAACATTATTGCCTGTTATCGAAACACGTGTAAAATTCTTCGTCCGATGAAACATCGCATGAATTTTTTCGTAGGGTCGTCCCATTCGACACTCGCGCTGTGGCCTGAGAGAAACGTCGAAGGTTACGAAACTCACAGTCTTATTTTTTTATCGCATATCCAGCTCGATTAGCATCTCGATCTCTCGCGTACGCATCGTCGCATTATATCGCTGCAAGTCGCAAAAACGGCAAGGATAATCGATCGGTCGATTCTTTTCCGACACTTGGGTTTTTTTTTTCTAGGCATTGCGCAAACATTCTATACGTTTATGCATCAAGGGTGATTATTAAGACGTCGGGAATATAATTGCTGATAAATGAGGCCGTGCTTTATGAATTTTAATGACGTTGAATTATTCGCATAAATCTTTTTTCGGATGAAAGAGCATATCGTTTGACGCGGCATCCTTATATTCGTGTCATGTCGAAAATTTCGCGATACTTATTTCATTGTAATTTCTTTCTCCCCAAAATCTTGGAAAACAGATTCGACCTCGAATGAATAAAAAAAAAAGATACTGAAAGCCTTGTTTTTTTTTTCTGTTTTATATCCTTGAAAAAATTTAGATTAAAAAGTATAACTTATCTTTAATCATAACGAATTGAAAACTACAAGTGTTCTATGTAATAATTATGTAAGATTGTAACTCTCTATATAATCTCAGCGCTCGCGATCAAGTATGTAATCATTTTATGCAACTATGTTAAAATTTTTTATCATTAGTTTTTCTAGATTATTCTAGAAATATGAAACATACATACTTTATATTAATATGATCATTAACATAAAATATATAACATTATTATAGTTGTTTTCATTGTAATTATGTTAGTCGCATGAAATTGTTATAATTGTAAGATAATAAAAATTAGAGTTGATATCATATTATGTTTGAGCTTATTATAAATACTAAATATAATTATGTAATCTTCATCGTGCACAATTCTGTTGAAAATTTATTCGAAATTATTTGAAAGCTATTATTCGGGATATTATAATTTATTTTACAGTTTTTTTTTTTTTAACTTTATAAATATTTTATAATTAACGATTGCTCGTAATTAAGAAAGTATTTCGATATTTCAACGGTAAAGAATAATCAATTCTTTATTGTCTATACTATATAAAGAATCTGCAGCTGCAGTGTGGAAACGTGGGTGGTTTATATACATATGATCGATTTTGAGAGTAATAACATTTCTCGACTTAATCCATTAACGGCAAATGTTCATTATATCGGGAGAAAAATTCAATATTACAAAAATAAAATAATTTTCATAATGAATAACATTCTATAAAAACAACTCTGTATATATATATATATATATATATATATATATATATATAGACAAGTTATCTTAAATTAATGAGCGTTTTGCGTATCAACATGAGTTTTTTTTGAAAAAAATAAAAATAATTGTGAGGGTAATTTAATTAAAAGTCCTTACAATGTTATTATGACTCTTGATGGATTATTCGAGACTTTGATAGGATGATCGTACATACCGAGAGCGGGCGCTTTCCTCTTGACTTTGCGGGACCAGACCTCGAAGCAGTCCTCCAGCGCGAGATTCCAGTGCTTGTCGAAGGCGGCCACGTATGCCTCCACGTGTCCCCTTATTCCGCGCGCGTTCCTGGTGTAGACCTTGTGTACAAAGAACGACCGATTATTCCTTTTAGATCGCGACGAGTCTCCGCGTTACGCGCGTTACTCGTTTATTCCAGGTAAAGCCGCGCACTGACGAGAAAAGAGACGGCGCGATCGGCATTCTCTCTTCACTTTCGATGATCGTGCCGAAACGAGAGAATAAATTGGAATCGAGTGTGGATCGCATAGACAAGAAGATATGTATAATAAAGCAAACAGTGTTAACGGAGAGTAAAGGTCAAAAAGCATTTGCTTGACTTTTCTATGATAAATTGTTTTTATCTGACTCATCAAATTCAGTATATATCTTCTAGATCAGCAATGTATGATTATATAAATCATGTCTGTCATGCGAATGAATTTGTAAAAGAGCGTGATTGTAATATTGTTGGTTTTTTTTTTTTGTATCATTGCAATTTTTTACGAATATCTGTATATTCGAGAAAATCGAATATTTATGCAGGCCATCGTAGAATGCGAGTTGGTCTATTTTTTTTTTTTTTTATATCATATATTTCCATATGAAATGTATTACGCATTGTACGATTGTGTGTTGCAAATATAATTAATTTTTCTTTCAGTAGTTTACAATGATATATTATTAATATTGTCAGTAAATTTGTATAAAGCTGTGCAACTAGATATTATTCCCAATCTTTTTCAATTTTAATTTAGTATAGCTAATTTGTTCTATTATATTCTATCTGAAAAATTCCATTTTTGATCTTTCCTCGGTCTAAATGAAATTCCCTTGAGAATTCAATCGTGCTCGCTCGAATCGAAAGAAACTGCACAATTTTTAACACAGGCAATATTTAACACAATATTGTGGACGATAGATGCAGTAATGAGACATCGCGCCTGATTGTCAAGAACTCGCGTTACGTGTTGGAAACGCTTGTCGCATAGATACGGCCGCAAGAGACAAGATAGCGGTCTGATAGGCGGAAGTGCAGACCGAGGCAAGGCCCCCTTCAATGCCTTTCGTAGACGTATATATGGTCGGCTTTGTCGTAATGAAAACTAATTGCGAGTCTCACGGACTGTGTGTCATCGCGAACCGTTGAATGAATGCCGTCGACGTCTGCGAATTAGAGTCGGAATCGATCCCAGAACTCCTCAAGACCGCCGACGAGGAGTTCAGTCCTTGCCGAATTTCAAGATGAAACTCGCGCGTTACGAATCCTTCCACGTGTTTCTGTTTTTTTTTTTTTTTTATTTTAAAAATCGATAAATGAAGCCATTTCACTCATGCACTCGTTATTGCAAATTGATCTGAAATATGTAGTTTGGTATTTTCTATTTCATCGAAATAGTCCCATTAAATTAAATATCGATCTGATTGTTATGCATATATAAATCGTATAAAGCGTGTATTGAAAACTTGTCATTGCTTCGGAACTGCAACAATTTTGCGCGCTTGGTGTGTCAGGATTTTCTTGACCGTGGATCCAAGGATTTCGTCGCGATCGAAAGATTGCGGCAATGAGATATCGAGGACGATTCAAGAAACATCGATGCAAGACGTAGATTCAATTAGACCGGAAAACTTGGAAAGTAATGAAAAATGAAAGTCGATTTTTAGGTTCGAAAGTTGATTTAATTGCTCGGAGTTATCGACTCGATTTAATTCTACTTTCTTACGCGATTTTGCCGAAATTGCGCGTGCAATTTACTTCTCGAAAAGGAAATATTCCACATTGTGTCGTAAAGAAGCGCAAAGTTATTGATATAATGCAAATTCATTTTTTCTTAGCGCTTGTAGCGAACAAAATATGAGAATCATAAATCTCTAGGATTATTAATCATCCAATTGTCCACAATTCATCATCAACATATCCGAACGTCGCGATTTTTTTCCCAACGCACTTCTATTCGTCCGTGATGAAATGAATTCGAATGACTTAATGATTAAAAAAAAAAAAAAGAATAACAATTGCAGCAATTTGAACAGTCGAAGGCCGAGTGATCGATTTATAAGCCTAAGATAAAAAATCTTCTTTCCGGATGCGTTCGAAGGTCGCGAAAGATTAGGATCTATCGCTCGTCGAGGACGGCGATTTCGAAAAGAATTTCGAAGAAGCGACGTCGAAAGTTGATAATTGCGATTAATTTAGGTTCGGTTTCGTTCGCGGAAGGAGATTAATCGAAAAGTCCATTCTCCTCGTTAAAGATATCCGATGCGGAGCGGCGCTTCCGCAGGAAGAGAGCCCAATTAAATCAATTTGACTTTTATTTTCCATTACGCCGTCTCATTGTCCTATTATTAACCGGCCTTAACGCGAGGCGGCAATCATTAAGCGCGCAGCGCCGCGGGAAATCATCACGGGCGCGATTAGATAAGTATGAGGATGATTTATCAGCGAGCACATCACACACGGCCGCGATTTTACAACTTTCCACAGTTATGCGCGTTCGCTTCCGGATGGATCGAATCTCGAAGACGTTGATTATGAATGTATCATCGAACGCAGAATTATAGATTTTAGACTACGCGCACTAGCTGCCCAAACATTGTTTTTTTTTTTTTTTCGAAGAATGTCGAGCTGAAAAAAATTTTCTCAAAATTTTCAAGAAATATCGCCGCCAAATTATAACCGTAAAGGGTAATAATTTTAGAGAAATCGTATTAAGTTCCGTATAAAAAAATATCGCCCTTAAAACAGCTTCGAAATCGTCTCGGAAATGAAATGCACATACAATGGAAAAGTTTTAGCAATTATTTTTTTTACCACAACATTTTCTACGGAAATGAAATATCTTTTGCAAGATTTCATGTGCAATCAGATCAGTAGATTTCGAAAAATCAACTCTTCTAAAAAAGTCAATCGGGTGTATGCTTTAAGGGGTGAGTTTTAGGGCAGCAATGCGACCCTTTTGGGCGGCCGCGATGTTGCCTCGCGTCGAATCGTTTGTCGCATGACGGCGATATGTCAGGGACGTAAGTAGAGGCGGACGAGAACGCCCGCTCGGTCGTCATGGTTACGAGTGTTGACCCGAGGGCTTTTCCCTCCCTCCGTCGAGTGGCGGCTATCTCGACGAAGGGAGGATTCTTGTCGCCCTTCCAACACCCCCGCAAAGGGTTCGCGTACGTGTCACTCGGCTGCGAAAGTGTGTCAGCCGCGTATGCCTGCACGCACAATGCCAGGGGTCGGAAGGGGGATGGAAGAGAAGTGTGCGACGACCGTTTTTAGGATTGCTCTTTCGTTCTCGGCAATGATGTAAAGGATTAGGGAAGGAACTTTTTTCATTAAGTAACCGCGACGGAAAATATATATTTTTAGAATAACTGTACTTCAAAATAGGACATTTTTTTTGTTTAAAAGAGCTTAGAAATGGGCAGAAAATTGGAAAAGGCAAAACAATGCTAGTTTTCAAATTATTGTTATTTTTTTATTATTATTTACTTATATTATTATTATACTTTTTTATTATTCATGCACTAATAATATAATAATATAATTTTTTTTGAAGGATTTCATTTGGAACAGAAAAAGCATTATTCTTTTATTGAAAAATATTATAGTAATATGGAAATTTGCGTAAAAAAAATCATTGAATTTTTTTTACGTATGATTATAAACATAAATTGTGACTTATAAGAAAGATCAATCGATGTGACCTACCCTAATCCGGATTCTCTTCTCCATGCATCCGTGGAGCATTCCTAACGGACCAATGATCTTTTGCATTTTTGAGAGTACATTCTTCTGCTCACGTCTTTTCCGGGGCACTGGTTCTGTAAACAGTCACTCAATTTGGATATTTTAATTGAATTAATATTAAAATTGCGAGAGAAAATACGTATATAAAACCTATTTAATTTCGCACATACATACATATGTATAAGAAAAAATTTACAAGTGACTTATCGCTGAACTTTAGAAAACAAGATTAAATAAAAAAGAGAGTCGCTTTTAAGTTGGCTTCGGAATATCGAATTTTAAACTCATATGTCTTAAAATACACAAGTCTCATGATATTAAAGTTAATTATTCAATCATAAATTGCAAATAGCGGTTTTTTGTGTATATATAAAAGCGGAAGGAGTCGGTCGTAGGAATATCATTTTCGTTGAGAACTCATTTCATATTAAACATCATTATAAATAATCAAAATAAAAACTTTAATAATAAATTAATCGATAGCGCAATGTATCTCATATATTTTTATATATTAATAATAATTAATATATATTATAAAAACACATATACAGGGTGTCCGGCGTCAATCGCATCACCCATCGTGTGCAGGTAGAGCAGGCAAAACTGAGAAGAACAATCCTGTACCATTTTTTTCGATAATGCATAATAAAAGAGTTATTATTGAGTGAATCTGACAATTCAGCGCCGACCTTTAGCTGGACGCACGTCAATGAGCCGCGCACCTAGCATGTGTGCGTGAGCGCTCAGCTGTTTACAGCGTCTCACTGACGTGCGTCTGGCTAAAGATCGGCGATGATT
>JBCEZX010000058.1:12226078-12238669 GCA_039654345.1 Cataglyphis cursor
TATATATCATACGAGATCCGATTGAGTGCTTCACTTTCAGTGAAGTGTCAAAGCTAAAAGTGTTCGATGCGATATAAAGCAAAATGCAGCTTGTTTGAGTCTCCCTATATATTATTAATGATAACTATAACGAGTAAGTACTATTCTCTATGGGTTATACTTGAATAGCGACAAAGCTGTCCGAAGTCTCGAGAGCCGGCCAGGTTACGACGATGGACTTTTATGAGCCGCTGTAACATCGCGCTAATAAGAATTTATGCGGCTCTCTCGTGTCTCGCGGACTCGCTCGACAAATCATCGTGCGAGGAGAGGAGAGCTGATAGCATCGCGTTCGCGTCGTTTGCTTCTCCAGTTCTTGTTCCTTTTTTTCCTTGCCATGACGAAGAGACTTTACGCGGCCACGAGAGCTTCATTAACCCCGCCGCCGCTGCCGTATCCGCTTATGTAGTTATACGCGGTGATTCGAAACTTTTCTCGTTGACGTAAATCAACGAGATGGCAAATGCAATTAGAATTTAACTTTGTATTGATAGTTTAAATTAATAAGTTTTTTTCTTTTAATTTTCTTATTCTATCATATGTATTGCAATTTTTTTTTTTTTGTTTACATTTTTAATAATTGGATACTTGATACATGTTTTTTGCTCACGCTAATGATAAGTTAAGATATCAATCATAACGAGTCATCGTTCGTTGCAACTTTATTTTTCCGTTGAATAAGAATTAAATAAAAAATCCTTCGCGATTTAATTGAAAAAACGTGTTCTTCTACATCCATTTATATCTCCGAAGCTTAATTCTCGCTTATTACAAGTGTAAATAGTCTTTGCATATAATTATTCTTTTCTGGAGATATTAAATGAAAATCATTATTCTCAAGTTCGAAGGCTTTAGCTCTGTCTTTGATTTTTTTTTTTTTTTTTTAATCTGGCACATACCAAATATTTCGAGATTAAACGATCAAACGATTAAAATTTTGTCAGTATGTTTTATGAATAGAAATAAGAAAAAAATGTTATATAAACATAGATCAGAAACATTTTATTATCACGTTATGTTGAAAAAAAAGAAGTTGGCTGATTTTCCATTTTAAAACCATTTAGAAACATGTTCCGTGTTTCTAATGCAATAATGGACATTGTTGAGAGATTGAGTTTAATATTTTACAAATTTCATATCAATCTCTAGTTCTATGAAGGCATATTATAACATTTTAATAAAACGTTTCCGGATTGATGTTCATATAAAATATTTTTTTCTTATTTCATAATCAAGAGGAAGTTGATTATTTGATTTTGAAACACCATATATGTAAAAATTAATCTAATTCAGGATGTTTCTACCCAAATCTGGTAAAAAAACTCCTTGAAAATTCCCTAATATTCCAGGATATTTTTGTCCAAAGTTCTAGATAAAGAGAATATTCTAAAAAACTTTCTAAAATAAATTTTTTTATTGTATGCATTTTCCAATGCTTTTTACTCATGCAACGGAAAAACAGAGCCACTTAAGTTTCAAGTAAATAGATTTGCAAATGTACTGAAAAGAAAAATGAATAGCTTTCGCTAAGATAAACATTTTTCACTTGCATAACATTTTCATTCTTCATCGTTAAAAAAATTATAATAAAAAGAATATGTACTACACATTTCATATTTTATTAAAACATTGAATTATTAGACATTATATGAACAAATTATATATATATTTAACAGATACTCTTCTAATAACTTGGCTTATTAATTTTCCGATTGCTTACAATAAAAAAATATATTATCAAAGAAAAATTTTAAAAAGTTCCTTGATAAAGTTCTTAATAAAATTTCATGAGAATTCTTTAATTTCTCCAAGTACAAAAGAAATCCTTGAGAATTCCAAATTTTTTCATGTATTTTCAAGGATCAAACACCCTACAACTTCATAATATCGGGGGTTCGGGGGATCTCGGTGGAGCCGGTCCTGACGTCGTCGCGCGGAAAGAGGAACGGAGTTACGTAAAAGCCTCGGCGCGGCGAGTGCACTTATTTTCTCCGCGTGCTCGAAATTCGGCCGCGAGAGGAGGCGGGAGCGATGCATAGAGCGAGACCGACGGTGCCAATTGGCTTTCTCCGATAACTTTCATACCGCCTCTAAAGGCCGCTCGCTCCGCTTCTTTTCCACCTTTCTTTGTTCCTTTCCGCGTGCACTTTCACTATCACATCGCGATCCAATTGCGCGGCCCGGGCCGCGGAGGTGGAGGCTCGTCGGCGCGGAGCGTCTCTCTCGGAGCGTTTCACGCTCGCTCGTAATTAAGTCGCGAACGATCGCGTCACGAGCGCTGATTATTTCCCGATCAGATAGTAATTGTAGAAAACAGCTTCTTCCGAGATTATCCGCACGATATACTACGAGGAGACGCGAATATTTTACGATTCATCTTTACGAAGGAAGCGAAAACTGAGCGTAGCGTGCACCGCTGTAAGGTCTTGTATTTTTATTAAACAGAAATAATGCAGTCTACCCCTGAATGAAGAAGGAACGCTTCGTTTCATCTACAATAGATAAATCTTATCTCAGAGAGAGGCGGGAGGAAAAAGATACGGAGGGAATCGAGGAAAAGAGACGGAGGAATAAGCGCACTATCTTCGACCTTCCGGCCGTTTTTCCTCCGTTCTTACGCGAGCTCTCCTTCGCTCCGATCTTCCTTTGCCACGGAAGATAGCACCCAGAGAACGTTCACGTTTGCGTGAACCGCGTGCAGGAAACCGTTAGGATCGCGCGGCGGCCACGAGGGGAGGAACGCGAAACGGTGACTTTATCGCCTCTTCCCTAGATAGGGTGAGCCCACGTAGGTGTCCGCCTCGTGTTCCGTACCTCTTGCCGCACGTTCGTTAACCCCTTAAGACGGCATGATGCTCCGGACTAGCTTGTATATACAAGGTGTTCGAGAAACGCGTTTTTTGCTGAATCGTCGGAAAAGATTTATCAACGCGAAAAGATACAATTAAACTTCGAAATATTTCGAACTAGTGGCGATTGAAAGAAAAAATGGTTTTGAGAAATCGAGCCTGAGGAATTTGCTTTTTATTTCGAAAAATGCATGTGATATATAATTTATATTTATTGATCCACCATTTCATTTGTCTTTAAATTCCTACCATTTCATTTGTTTTTAAATTTGTCTCAAATTAATTTATTTGATTATGTTCTTATTAAGAAACGAGACAAATTTACTAACAATTTTTCTCAGTATTGTGATAAATAATTTCTGGAATTAAAAGGCCGTAAAGCCTGATGCCGTAATGTGTCCAATATTGTAGCGATTTCATAATTATAAAACATCGATTAAAAAATAATATTTAAACAAATAATATTTATATTATTTTAAATGGAAAAGGAAACAAAGCATACATTACATTGTTTTCGTTGATCACTCGACTTACTAAATCGTAGTGTATCGAAATTTGAAGCACATAATATTACGTATTATGTGAATATTATGGGTTGAAAAGTATCGCAAGGTTGTGTCGTACAGATTCACACGCACACACACGTGCACACACTCGCGATTACAAAGATACTGGGGTCTTTCGCACTCGTGATATCGATTTTGAAAGAAGTGGGCCTTCGAACGCGCGGTTCTTCCAAAACGAAAACGAAGGTCCGTCTCGCTTTTAAAATATTATTATAATTTGCGCAAAGTTCGTTCTAAATGCGGCCTTCGCGAAATGTCACCGCGCGAAACATCAGCAATTAATATCGAATGTTAACGATTTGCGAAATTTGTAAGGACAGAATCCTTCCTGCTTACATTCGATTTACATTGTTATCTGTACTTTGTAGAGACACATTGTTATTGGTATTCAAATTGCTCAAACATGTCCACGATACACGTGAGCCTTACTCGAATCGTAATTTGCAATCGCAGTTTGCAATATACCTTCAAGTCGAACGAAATCCAATCTGAGTCGGATTATTTTATAAAGTCTGCAAGGAAAAAAACGCGAGGATATCGTAACACTAGGCAAATTGGAACTGTCAATGGATTCTGTCAACTGTTAATTGCTACAATTTCAAATATAAACGAGGTAAATAATTTAATCAATTTTTCATATTAAAAATATTATACAAAATATCCATAAAACACATGTATATGAGAATGCTTCAAGATAAAATTCTGTCTCAGCAAAGTTTTTCAAGCTCTGCTTGTGAAATTATTTGAAAAGTAAGACAACATGTGTGTAACTTGTAAAAAAATGTAAAATAAGATAAATAGTGTGACTTAAAAATGGTATCTTAATATTATTTTTAAAACTCCATATTAGTCAAAGCACATCGTTTGTCAAATTAAGACTTATTTTTTTGCTGCTCAGAAGGAAGTTGAAAAGAACTTCGTTTGTAATTTATTATATTTTTTCGCGATAAATGATTAACAAGCAATTAATGAAGAGAAAATAATAATGCTTTTGGACAGATCAAGTTTTAGAGACGCAATTGAGAGAGTATTACAATGTTAGCTTTATTTCGAGAGAAGTTTAATATAAAGATAAAATTACCAAAGGATATTAAATGTTGAAGCTTTGATAATTACACAAGGGAATACAATTAAGCGTTTTGGCACAAGAAATACATATATTATTTCAATATATGCGGAATCTTGTCTCTTATAATTCTCTCTTATTATTTTACCGAACATACTTGTAGGAGAAATTCTCTCTCTTTCTCGGCGACCAAACGCGCGCGCTCGAGATTTTCCGGTCTCGCGATCATCTCGCCTCTCGGTCGCGCGCAAAAAAAAGGCCCCGCGAACATCTGTACGGCGGCGTGTCTCGCGTGTTGTTCACCTGCGAAAATGTTCGCGCGCGATGCGTGCGAAGAGCAGTTCGGGTTTCAAAGTCGCCTGGTCCGGGGAGTAGCCTGGGTCGCAGGTGGGTACTGACGGCTCTCTCGTCGAGGGGCGGGGGGGGGGGGAGGAGGAGGAGGAGGAGGGGAGAGCGGGGGAGGAGGAGAACGGGTGTCGGGGGCCCTCCTCGCTCCCGTCGAAAGCGGCGGACGAAATATCGCCGGAAGATTGGCGGGCGAACGGACGAGAGTTTCGCAGAGCAGAGTAGCGGCGTGGCTTGTACCCGCGGATGATCCCCAGGTTGAGTCGCGCTGGGTTCAATGTCCTGTCGGGCAGCGCACCCGAGAGCCGTGGCAGGCAGGCAGGCAGGCAGGCAGGCAGGCAGGCAGGCAGGCGAGCGAGCAACCAGACCTCTCCGCGTATATACATGCACGCGTACACATACACACATACACGCAAACACACAGGCACACGCGCACACGTTTCCGCGAGATCGCACACGGCCGCGCGCTCCGCCGTTGCGTATATACGTCGCTCGCGGATATACGGGGTGTCCCATACGTAGCCTCTCAGCATATATTCCACACAACGAGAGACGTTAAAGGAAAAAATTCAGAATGGTTGTATCGTCGGTATCTGATGACGATGATCTGTCCGAGAGTTAGATGAAGAAAATGAAATGATCTCGGGGGAAATTCTAAATATCTCGGAAGAAACTTGACTCGGTTAAAGGTAATTTTTTTAATACTTTCTTCGCGCGAATGCCAAACTACTTCGTGTATAAAATCATGCTGCATCGAAGAAATATGAAAGCCGATTAAATTATTGCCGTGGAAGGATCAAAATTCCTCTAAATTCCTCGAGATATTTTTAATCGAGAGAAAATGCTTGATTTTCAAGCCACATTATATACTTGAACACGGCGAAAAGTGCGCTACTTGGCTCGCCGCGCACTGCTTTACGCGAACTAGCCATAAGTACTGTTACTTTTGCGACGAGGCCCTACGATTCCCTTCTTCTCCTCTCCCACATAATGTTCCTTTCCTCGCGAATCTTCCAAGAAAGTTACTGACGGTCGCGTAATTATTCGGAACTTGTTTTCGGGGGACGATTACGACAGTTTGGCGAGATTGTTTCTTTTTTCATCTCTCAAAAGAGTGAGATATAAGTAAGAAGAAAAGGAAGAAAAGAGCAACATCTTTCAAATACTCGATTTTTTTCGGATATTTTAAACGTAGCTTGGTAAAAGTTTTGTAGCGTAAAACAAAATGCAAATTAACAATCTCCTTAAATAGCAAAAAAAAAAAAAAAAAAAAAATATAGAGGGAAAATATAGAGTTTAACGCAATATTTATATTAAAATTTCGGAAGTTTTTCTGTTTAGTGTAACTTTAAAAACACTTAAAGTCTACTAGTAAAAAATAATGCTTGCCTAATTCTATGAATTTTTAATCATATATCAATATTTCTATTATTATGTTGATAGAGTTTTATTATCTGTCTATATGTAGTTTTTAAATAAATAGAGTCAAATCGACACTCTTGACATTTTTCTTTTAATTCTAAAGAATAAAAAAATTAGCCGTCTATTTGAACTTGCCCATATACAAGATGTCTCAGAATTACCGCACTACCTGCTAATGGCATATTCTTAAGATCATTTGGAGACAATTTTTCCTCAAAAATATCGAGGCATCAATAATTTCCTTGTTTTATAAGCGATTCAAAAAGAAGGATTTTTTTGAAGAAGGCAAACTAAACTTTATAGAAGTTAAAACTATATTCTTTAGTTCATTTCAGATAGAATTTATTTTAATAGATAGAGGGAATTTTAATTTAAGGCTTAAGTTACAAAGATATACGGTGGGAAAAATTGGAAAACTTGCAAAAAAATAATAACGTCTCTCGACGTAACAACGTTTTCGTTGAGGAAAAATCGTCTCCAAATGACCTCAATCTGTCATTAGGAGGTAGTGCGATAATTCTGGGACACCTTGTATACGAGAGACTTCAATTCCGCTGAAAATTTCGGAAAAGATAGATTGAGTTTTGCTCTTACATACCACGTGGAGCAACTAAATGAACCGAGTAATAAGGAACGAGGAGAGGAGGTTGCGTAGGAAGGCAAATTTAGTTGAGATTCCAAATCTCTTTCCTGGCCTCTCTCGATCGAAGAAAGGAGAAATCACTCTTACCCCGGGAAGGTCAGACGACGCGTGCGAGAGGGGGGGGGGGGGCAAAGGGGAGAAAGGTCGTTTCACGGGATCTATCGATCCCACAGATTTCCGATCGCGATCGATCCGGAAATCTGATCGGAAATCGCATCTCCGAATTTTCGTTTCGACATAAGCGACTCGCTCGCTCGCGAAATCGACAGATCGGATGCCCGGAGGATGCTCTGCCCTAATTGATATGTAATCTCGCTCATTTTCTCTCGCGCTCCCCCCTCCCCCCTCCCCCCACTCCCCCCACTCCCCCTCCTCCCGCCGTGCATTTTACGACCGATCCCTGAGGGTCTTACGCGATCCGGTAAACCGTAATTATCGCGTGATCGTAAGATGCTAAGAACGCGCGGCGGAAACCTTTTCCCGCGATCCTCACGGCGAATTACGCCGTGAATAATCTCGACTGAATCATCCTCTCGTTGCTTCCCCGAACATTCGCGAATCTTAACGATCTCCTCTATCCAAGTATCGAGTTTCATTACTGTCGTATTTTTGTTTCAGAATATAAAAATATAAAGAAAACTGTGTGCGACATAAAGAAAATATATAAATATAAAATATTTTATAATATTTTCGCAAGAACGGATTCTATCTCGATTATATTACTATGTGATGATAAAAACAAAAAAAAAAAGTGATAAAAATCAGACTTTTTTTTTATAACGTTACGTCAATTAGGCACCGAGATGCAACGATAATCCGTGAATCCTTAGAGAATCCGGGGAAGCGCTCTAAAATTCTAGATTCGACATTGAAGGACGAAAAAATTCGATTAATCATAAACGTGAAATCCGATCGCGCCTCTCCGAAATCCGGCAATGAATACGAGCCTGTGAAATGTCGGTGACATTCTATGATTTTAAAGGGCGAAAGCGCCGGCCGGCTGCTCGGATTCGGCTCGTGCTCGATAGTCATCTGTTACGTTGGGATAGGTCGAGGCGGCGGGTATATACGCGGTGCACACGAGCACGGGTGTCGAGAAATTGGATCGTCCACTATGTACCGGGTGGCGACGGAATAGGGACTCGGGGGAAGTCGAGCTCTCCGAGCTCTCGCGAAAGTCGAGGGCGATCGAAGCGTGGACCCTCCCCCTCCCCCCTCCCCCCTCCCCCCCTTCCCGTCCTCCGGAGCTTGGATGAGCCGAGACGAGCGGAGAAGCTCGTCTTTTCTATCCCGAAGCAGCGTACAAATTGGAGCGGGAAGTGAGGAAAAAAAGAGGGAGAGGGGAATGAAATGTGTATATAGGAAAAAAACCGCGTGCTCTCGCCGCGTGTTGTCGCGCGAATGTTGCGCAAGAGAATCGCGGAGAGAAAACACATCGACGAGTATTCCGTTACTCGGAGGCGAACGGCTGCCCGTCGTTGCCTTCGCATCGTGTTTGTGCCATAAGAGCGAGAGTATGCACGCGCGTGCGTGTGTACGTGTTGTCTTGGTGCGGCGGACTCGGCGAGTCTCTAGAGAGCGAAATTCGCTTCCGGATACTAAGATACTTACTTAGAGGAGCGGCCTCTTTTTCCTCTCCTCCTCATCATCATCGTCGTCGTCGTCGTCGTCGTCGTCGTCGTCGTCGTCGTCGTCGTCGTCGTCGTTGTCGTTTCCTGTCGCAGTCATATGTATGTCACGTTACGATAGGTCGGGAAGACTTTATGGCGAGAGACTTAACTCGATCGTGATATATGGGAGAGGGGATCTATTAGGGAGAGGGAGAAGGGAGGAAGAGAGAATAATCCTCTTTGAAATATGGATCTATCTATTCGAGAGAATACAAATTAAAATACTGATTTTAGTCCCGCAGATTGAGAAGATTATCATAGACATTCTTGATTTTTTATATAAGTTTTATTAAGTTTCGCTCTCCCATATTTGAACTTTGAAAATCGAGGATCTCGTGAATTATATTCACTGTGGATATTATCCGTGAATTTCGAATTTTTCACGTACTTTTGACATAACATTCGCTATCGGAATATTTCGCGAAGTGCGCACGCGAACGTGGATATTCAAGCCAAGACCTGGGATAAACCAACAAGAATGTCGCGATATCTAACGCGATAAAAGCGTAAGCCCTGATGAATCGCGGCACCTCCAGCCACGCACGTCGCGTTCTCGTTCGCCGGCGCGTGTCCGCGAATTGGGAAAAATCGCGGTTCCGGCGGAACGTGTTCGAGGGCCCCGAAGCCGGCGGGGGGAGGCTCGGCCGCAGCAGCGAGGTCGACGTCCGGGCGCAACAAGTGCGCGCTCTCGAGATGCTCTCTCTCTCTCTCTCTCTCTCTCTCTCTCTCTCTCTCTCTCTCTCTCTCCTATCTCTCCCTCCCCCTCCCTTCCATCCCCCGTCTTTCTCCGGACACGTTCGCGATCGGCTTCGATAACGCCGCGCGCGACTTTCGACGGCGTTCGAACTCCTTGCCGCGATCGTCGAAGCGTCGACCTCCGAAATACGGCCGCGAGACGCGCGTCACTTCGCGACGCTCGTGAACGGATTTAGAGACGGTCGTAACGAGAGCGCCGGAAGCTGAACGACCTTTTTGAGGTTGCGCCGCGGCGCGCCAAGTTCTTCCCGCTCGAGAGAGAGAGAGAGAGAGAGAGAGATAGAGAAAGAGGGAGAGGTCGGGAGAGCTTAGTCTCCTCGACGCGCGATGCGTAGCGATGCTCAAATGTGATCGAATCTTTTTTTTGCCTTTCTCGACACATGTGCGTATCGCATACGTCGATGTCGTTTTATAGTTTTTCGCAAGCTGCGAAACATTTTTTATATCGATCGAAGAAAGAAATAATCGCGACAAAATTGTTAACAAAGAGAGGAATTGACGATTGCACAAAGCTATTGATGAGATAATCGTATGTAATCCGTATATATAGGTACGATTTTAATAGAGACATTAGAGAGTGCGTGTATATCGTTAAAAAACAGATGTTTAATTCCATGTCTTTTAAATTATAAAAATTTTAAATTTCCTCTCTGGAGATTTCAAAAAATTTCTCTATTTTCGATTGAGATATTAGAATTATTAATATATAATTATTATTATAAATAATTTTGAAAAACTAATTCCGAACTGTTTTAAAGAGAATCCACGTTTTTATCAAAAATAGAGAATTATGGAAAGCTCTTTCCAATGTGCGATTTTCTCATCTTTTGAAAATCTGAATCTGAAAGACGATTTGGGAATAAATTCGTGGATTACCGAAAGAATTTGGGCATCGATATTCAGACATCGATGGTATTATCATGAGCATCCCTAGACGCGCCGCGACGCGGAGCCTCGAGTTGAGCGCAAGAGGTCGACGTCCGGGCGCGCAACAAGTGCCGCACTACGTACACACATACACACACACACACACACACATTATTGCCCCCTCTTCTCTCTCTACATACACACAGCCCACCTCCCATCTCGCTCGCTCGCACAATCGCATGACCACCGCAGCGATGCCTCTCCTCCACCCCTTTGACAGGGGGCATCCCTCCCTCTCTGTCACTCGCTTCCTTTGCCTCTCTTTGCGCGACCGAGAGAAGGAGGGAAACGAGCAACGACGAGAGAAGCGAGGCACACGATTCGAACAGAGGTGCGGAATAATAAAAGAGAGACGAAGAGAAAGAGAGAGAGAGAGAGAGAGAATCGGCGTGACCGTGCTCCTCTCCGCACACACCACGTCGTCGGTAAATATAAAACTGCACTGGGTCAGGGATCCGTGATTTATCGGCTGCCTCGTGTAATTGGCCGCCGGCCAATAGATATATACTTCCCCCCCTGGGTGTGTGCGTTGCTAGAGTCCGGAGCGAAGACGCTATACTTGCGTCTCGCCGTCCAGCATCCGTCTCGCTCCTCTCCCCGTATACGCCGCTGCTCATTTCCGTGCAATAATCTCAAGTATCGATTACGTTTCCACCTTCGTCTCTGGAATCGGGCCTCGGCTTCTTCGAAACTCCAACGACGAAAGAAGCGTTTTGTTCCGCGAGATACGTATATAGCGTGTTGCGTCGGTGCGAATATCAATCGCAGATATTAATTACGGCTGTAATTACGATCGTTCGACTTTTCCAAGGAGATGGAACTTTTTCGATCTGTCAGACTAATTGTCACGTTAGTTTCTATCTGAGGATTTGAGGTATGAAAAAGTGAATCTCAAAAATGTAACGATACGCGTATGTTTAATAATGATTGAGCAAGACAATTTTAATCTTTAATGATTTGACACACGTACGTAAGAAGATGTATACTCGACGTATTTTAGAATTATTATTGAAAAAAAGTTTTGCCGCTTTTCTAAGCGATATTTTATTTATTTAGCGAGAGAGAATACACAGAGAATATTTTTCACATTATGGGTTTTATAATATTATTTCAAATTCTCTTTACAATGATATTGCTCTGGACATATATAAAGAGACTTTAAAGAGATAAAGAATTATATTACTTTAAAGAAAAAAATATATATATACTTGCTCATATACATATATAATACTTACATGATACAGAGTCTCTTAAAAGACAAGTTTCTCTCTCTCTCTCTCTCCCCTACAGATCAGTTAAAATTATATATTAATTGTAGTTTCTTCTTTTTCTATTTTTTTATTATCATTTTCTAAATGGTCAAAATTTTCTAGCTGGTACAGTTGACTTTTTTCATTAAAAATCCATAGTGATTTCCTGCTCTCCCGATGCATTAAATATAAAAACATGATAGTTTCAATCGAACTGAAATATTCAACGACATTTAAAAATGTGCAAGGAAAAAATGATAATAATGAACACGTATTAGATCCTAGATTCCTCAAATCTCGTAAAAACTTCGTCATTGGAAATATTGACCGAAACCGAAAAATCCCTCGCGTGAGCGTTTTACGCGTGTGAATCTCCTTGTTGAACTAAGTAAGATCTCAGTCTTGAAAGAGCAAATTTGATGGACATCGCTTAGAATTCGCAAGGTCGCGAGAAGGTTTTCGGAAGATCCGCAACATCCGGTTTTCATTAAGCGGTGTTCGCTAAGAAAGAAAGACAGAGAGAAAGAAAGAAAAAAAAAAGGGAGGATCCCTCTTTCTGTCATTTTCTTCCAGCGAGAGAGTATACTCTCGCGCGACATTGTTGATATCGCGGCAGAGGAAAAGATAGCCGTGGAAGAGAGGAAACAATGGGAAGCCTCTGTACGCGTCGACGACTCGGTCTCGGTCTCACAGCGCGAGAAAACGGTTGACGCACGCTTTCGCGGAGGTCAAATTCCACGCGCGACTAATGCAGCCGCCGTTGCGGCGACCTTTGTGGTATTTGTTAGGCCGTAAATAAAGTGTGCGCCGCGCACGGTATCTGGAATATAAGAGCTCGGCGGATGATGTACGAGCCACGGGTTGGCGCGAACACGACGAATGATAGATTTCATTTTCGATACCTCGGGGGACCGCGCATCTCGAGATCTCACGAGCGTCTCTCTCGATCAGTAGGATGATTAGAGCTATATACAGGGTGTACGGCGTCAATCGCATCACCCGTCGTGTGCAGGTAGAGCAGGCAAAACTGAGAAGAAAAGTCCTGTACCATTTTTTTC
>JBCEZX010000058.1:12255412-12266068 GCA_039654345.1 Cataglyphis cursor
ATAAACGTAAGAAACATGTTTTCTTTTTAATTTTGACAATTTTTTGCTACTATTGTACATCCAGAACATCCTTAAGCCATACAACTTAACGCCCGCACCAACGCGCGATGTCGTATGATAAAAAGAAACTTAAAGTTAATTAAAGGAAATAGAAGAGTGCGGCAATTAAACTATATTTATTCGAGGGAGAAAATTAAAAATCGTTTCAGTTTCGTGAAGCTTTTCGAAATTAACGACCCTGAGGGGTGAGAATCAGTCTTTTGACACGTACGAAAACATCGGCGCTCGGTGTTTAGAGATCTTTCCACATTTCGTCTCGTCTTTCGTTAACGTGCGGGGACAAGTGTGGGGAGGTCAGGTTTGGTTCGTTCAGAAGGGGTTGACAAGAAAATCTTGGAAGAGAACGGAAGGGGGGGGGGGAGGCGAGGGGGAAGAGGAGGCACGATCCCGGCTGCAGTTGAAGCGCGGAGTTAACGGCAACACGTGCGACAGTTTCGTTTTTTTTTCAGGCAGTCGTTTGCCTTTTTTAGAAAGCCCGGGTTGTGTTTACATTGTGGACTTCCTCGGCCGTCCCCTTTTTCGGCGGCTGTCAAAGGCCCACCCCTTCAGGCGCGTTTGAGAAAAATTCTCGTAATCGACGTTAAACGAGCGCTCAAGAATCGAGCTCGTTTGAGAGGAACCAGTCGGAAGCTGGTTGGAAAAAATGCGTATTAATCATACCGATAAGAACAATATTTTCGTCAAGATACGTCTATCTGTTTTATTTATCGCTCAAATATGCGAAACGCGTGTGCGGAATCGCAATTGGATTCGTAAGACGCGTTCCAGAATTTTTTTTATCGCGGATGCTAAAAAAAATATATAGTCGTATGATCGGAAAAAGTCTTAGTCAACCGCGCGATAAGAACAATATTTCCATTCCGCCGTTGTCTCGTCGCGACTCTTCTATTTAATACGTAAATAAAAAGTTCCGCGAATATATCTTATCTCCGCGTAGCGAGGAAATGAGCGCCGAATTGCGTTGCAGGAATAACAGCGTGCGATAATTAAAATGTATCTTCTATTTTTGTACAGGAAAATTTTGTATCAATTCGCGGAAAATCTTGATCAACGCGATTTGGATTCAATCTGTCAATTAAATTCCAGCGCAAATCAAATGTCTCGCAAAAGATCTTTATTCACATCTCGAGGTATTTTACTCATCGCAAAAAATTCTTATCCGCGTATGATTATCTAATGTCTCCGTCTCATTGAGACGAGCCTCATCTGTCTAATCGCAGAAGCGAAAAGATATCTGTCTTCTCGGTCGGGTGGATCTCGTCGCGTGCAAAAGATACGCGCGCTACGCGAAAAACTCGTTGCGTTTATCAGATCGCACAAAATTGAGGTGGATTGCGGCTCTCGCGGAAGTCTCCAAGGCCCGTGCATTGTGTCGATACACATACCTGACTTCTTCCTTCCCCTCTTTCTCCTTTTAAAAATAAGACTCGCGGTGCAGTCGACAATGCGTGCCGGTGCGCGCCTCGGTAATAATTAAGTCACGAAGGACGAGACGATAACCTTAATTCCCACGAACCTCGCGTTTCGTAGTAGTAGTAGTAGTAGTAGCCGACTCCTGTCCGGTGTTTTCTCAGTAAAAATGCATTTCCGCGACGCGCGCGGTCTCACCGTCAAGGCTCCTCGTTGTCGTTACACGCTCGCTTTTCACGAGGGAGAGACCGCGCACAGGGCAGGAAGCGGAAAGCGGGGACGAGGGCAGAAGGAAATTTGTTATGCTCAAGGACTAATTTCTCGGTTCTCTTCCCAGACGCGTATATACTTACTTCGAAAGACGCACGCACCTGTTCGTAGATGAGTTCCGAATCGCCGCGCGGCGGCAACAGAGATCTGAAATCTTTGGATTTAATCGATAATTTATCCTAACGCTCGATTGAAATCTATATTAAATTTGTCTTGTGAAATTTTTTAATCGAATTAAAAAACTAATTAGAGCGTAAAGTCTACCGTGTGGATGGTGCTTTAAGAGTCTCTTTTATTCTCGGAGATTTTCCTACACGCCGGCAGGTAAACAGTTTCGCAAGAAGTCGCGCGGCGCGAGATCGGGAATTTCCTTATACACAAGTTTCATACGCATGTCGGTGTCTCGAAATTGGGTTACGGTTAGCGCGAGCGATCGATTCATGCGTAGATCAGAAGCGACTACAGGTGCTTTTATAAGCGTGTT
This sequence comes from Cataglyphis cursor, assembly GCA_039654345.1. Lineage (NCBI taxonomy): Eukaryota > Metazoa > Arthropoda > Insecta > Hymenoptera > Formicidae > Cataglyphis > Cataglyphis cursor. The sequence continues at coordinate 12,257,637 of JBCEZX010000058.1, forward strand.
TCCGCCGTCGTGAAACTCTGCGCAATTATTTCTTGTGTACAGAAATTATTTCCCGCGATTATTCGTCCACTATGTTTATATTCATTAATATTCATTGGTGAGATAAAAAATTGTTTGTAACTGAAATCACGAGTTTTTTTTTTTTTTTTTTTTTTTTGCAATCAAGGATTACTAATCTTGGAATTTTGCAAGTTTCGAAAAGCTCTACTTTAATATTTAAAAACGTATCCTTTATCCTTTTGTACAATTAATTCTTTAAGTATTCTCTAAGTATATAATTAATACTCGATCTCAAAAGAAAGTCCACGCTTGAAAGTGAAAAAAAAAAAAAAAAAAAAATGGATATATAATTAGTTTCTATTATTTATTCGCAGTTTCGTAATTCTGCGCACGAGATCTTCGATTTTTCATCGCTTAATTCAAATTAAACCGAAAAATTATCAACGCAACGGACATAGAGACGAAGTTACGCATACTCTTGTTCCCTGGTATTCATTTTCGACGTTACTGTTACGCGACTTTTAGTACACCCCGTATAATGGCCTCACCGATTATTGACTCCGTCGCGGAATGTAGGTCAGGTGTGTATGACCGCCGCGAATTATCTTTCCTCTTCTCTCTCGAACGGCGCGAGTGATTGCGCGACGATAAAGACAATCGTCAATACTAATCCGCGCGAATGACGACAATGGCCTCATCGATCGTCGCGACTATTCGGTTGACCCGGTAGTAGCCTGGGGAAAATCCTGGCGGTTTTTTTATCGCGCCGATCATTCGCAGTTTTTTTTTTTTTTTTTTTTTTCTTTTTTCTTTTCGACTCGCTCGAGTCCGCGATATGCTAATGATCAGGATTTCCCATCGACAGATGCGTCTCTCAGATCGAGTGTCACGCGTAGGAAGGCGTTATGTATTCCCTTGGTATTATTTTGGAGCGCGAGTTGTTGCCGATATTATTTAATTTTTTATTTAATTATTTTTTTTTACACAAAATCAATTATTGAATTCGAGATAAATGTAGTTTTTATTTTTTATAATATAGAGATGATATATCGCACCGCCTTTTTTATATTGTTATTTTTTATATCGTTATTAGCTAGAGAAAATGGGCGCAAGAAGTTAAGAGAGCCAGTTATATTGCAATCGATGTAACGATACCATTCTGTGCTAATCTCGTCGAGCTGCCTGTACGATGTTCGCTTCATCATTAACAAGATAATATTGGCATGCTTGAAATCGATTTTCTGCCCGACGACAGTTAACATGCAAATGTTTAATTACAAAACTGATTGAAGTTAAAAATTTACCAACTTCGCGCATTGAGCTCTCGCGAGACGAGCGCGTTCCTTGGCATTTTCTAGCAACAGAGTTTCCATTCTCGGCACCTCCCGCGAGAGATGCGTCTCGCACAGACGTCTCTCTTCACCTCTGGGAACGCATTCTCTGTAAAAAGTTATGAAATTTTATCAAATTCACGAAGAGAGTTTCGCAGACGCGACGAGAAGTGCGCCTTTGGGAGAAAGAAAGAGAGAGAGAGAGAGAGAGAGAGAGAGAGAGAAGGATAAAAAAAAAAAAGGAGAGGTCTCGTTCGCAAAATTCGTTGATGACGAGAGATGTACACGCGTGTGTACGCGCGATTACCTGCGCGCGTATATCGCGGTTATCCACCGCTCGCCGGGGGCGGTCGCGGAGGAGAGGGTGGGTGGGTGGGGAGGGGGGGGGGTGGGAGGAAGAGAGGAAGAAATACGTGTGTGTACGACGGCAACGCAACAGTTTAGAGTGAAGTGTTACGTCAGTGAAAGTGTTATGCCAATGTGGGCCGAGGCTAACCTGTGGAACCCCGTCTCCGCGCATATGTGAATTGCGCGCTTGTGTACACGCGAAACTTCGCATAATGTATGCAGGTACAGCCGCCGCGTATATCGATGGCTCGAATCCCTCCACCCCCCCTCTCTCTCTCTCTCTCGCCCCCCCCCTCCTCCCCACCCCCCCGGCCATCGAATGTAATCGGAGATTGAATTGGAATAGGAACACGCGCAGGAAGTCCTCTCTCGAACGAGGAAATTTCTCGCCCGTTCGAGAGTTATGCGAATGCCACTGGTGTTACGCCGTACTGAACAAATTAATACTCGCTGCGCGCGCGAAAAGAAGTATCGAGAAAAATTAATGAGACAATTTTCGTCGGGAAATAATTGTTAAAACAATATACGAGTTTTCGTAAAATGACGTGTATTTTTCTCTTTTTATTTAAGCGTACACACACACTTTGTTGATTTCTTCAATCGTATTTCAAAATATTATTGTTATTTTTATTGTTATTATATATTTTTATGCCGTTTGTTAAATATTTGTTTACAAATGGTTTATAAATTTTATTTCTTACGAGACATGTGAGAGAAAGATCTTTCGGTGAATGTGATGAACGGTAATTAAAATCAATTGATTATCATACTAAAATTGAATTCATTTGGCAGGATTACTGATATAATTATTTAAATATATACACGAAGAGTATAATGTTTCGTCCATGTCACACGAGATGTCTTTTCGTAAATTAGCGCTGCAGGAAAAAGAAATCATACGTAGAGGGTTGATGCGCTCATTATGAATTACATCGCAGATTGCATTCGTTTCTCCGATCGACTGATTATTCGCGTATATTGTTAGATATTGTCTGATGACGTCTTTTCTCGGGTATGCCGAGTTCTAACGATATAATGGAATGTAATTCCTTCATATACGTGGGACGGATCGATTGCACGATGCAATTGAAACAGGATGCAGATCCTCGTCGCGTATTCCTGTTCTTCTTCATTAACATTAGAATGCTTAGGATCTATCGGAATGAAATCGTTAGGATCGGAGGTATATCTTTCGACATTACTGGTTTTTTCACGTGATTTGAGTTTCAGGGATATAAACAGCTAAAAAGATTCTATTTTTTTATTAATTTTATTAGCAATACTTTATAAAACATATAATTATAATTGCAAAAAAATGATTCATTAAAAAAATTTTTACGGAAAAAATGATTTGTGAGAAAAAAAATACATTATAATACATTATAATATAACGACAATAAAACTACACACACACACACACGCACGCGCACACACACAAGATTTTTAATATAGATTTAATTTTTAATAATTTTATTTTATATATAATATATAAATAGAGATCGCCCGATATACATTTTAACGTTAATAATCGAGCAATGCGTGGAAAAATTCATGGAATCGTAAACTTTCGATTAGAAAGGTAAACATGTGCTTGGATGTGTGCGGGCGTCTATGTGTAATCTTGTTATAACGACACGCATCTTATCTTGTAATTATAGCGTTAATTGTGCTCGTCGTTCTCGTTTCGGTATTCACTTTCCCCCTCTTTATTAAGCGAAAGGTAAAACCACACCTGTGTTCGCCTATTCGAAGAGTGACTTTTTTGAAATATGGACCAAAGTTTCCAAAGAGAGGTAATCGATCATCCGATTTCTCTGCGAGAAGTTTCGCGGTATATAACTTCCGAAATATGTATCTCTCGACGATTCTTGTGTGGATGTGTGTATGTGTGTGTGTCTCCGCTAATACACATGCGCAATTTTAACACGACTCTAATAAGGTCTATCAAATATTCTCCGCGAAGTCGTTCCTAAAAAAAGGCAGAATCCAATTCGCTTCGGTTCTCAACCAGACAGTTCAAAGTTCCTTACTTTTTAATTAACACGCATTATTTTAGTCAAAGTTCATCAAATTCTCTCTCTAATATAATAAAGCATTTTATCAGAATTCTTTAAAATAAGTAAGAGAACTTGTCTCTTAAAACTCACATATATTTATGATGTAGCTAAATTTTCTAATTAACCATTTTTACATCTATAATCTTTATAGTGAATATATTTATAAAATTGACATGTTTTATAATTTTTAGAATGACTAGAAATGTGAAATTATGAAACTTGATTTTTTTATTTTTCTCTCTCACTCTTGTTATTTATTTTTTTTAATTTTTAAAATTTAATTTAGTTATAATAGCTATCTTAGTATTTTTCAAGATTACACGTGCTCTTTCTCTTCACGTCGTTAGATATAAAATTTATTATGGTGATGAATCGAAAAAGTCGGAATTAAATAAATTCAATCGCTGTGTGGTCCATCGCGCGGACACAAAAGTGAGCACTCTCTTTTCCGTGATAACATTGGTTTGCATAACGCGTCACCTATAAATCAACGTCACTTGTCCGCAGATAAAGAAATCTGCTCGTGTTTAAAAAACACGATGACAATGTCAACCATAAAAACGCGATTTACCATCTATGAGAAAGCGAGTAATTAATTGTCATGAGAATAATTTTCGACTATAAAGTAGTGTCCCGCACGAGCTGATTATTTTTCTACATCAATATGAAAAAATGTATTAAAATTAAAAATTGCCAAAGATGTATTAGAAGAAAAAGACATTTTTCTTTGATTTAATTTATGAAAATAATTATGATATAAAATAGAGAAAATGTGATTTTGATATACAAATTGATAATTTGAAAAAAAAAATTATTTTTTATCTTCAAATAAAAAAAACTTTAACTATTAAAAATATTAATCTGTTTCATAAGATACATTGGCAAATTTAGGATCAATGTAAAGCACTTGATTGTTTTAAACAACAATAACAGTTAGGAACAATGATAAAAATATAATGCTAGTGATTATAATATCATAACGAGTCTGAGACACGAAATTGGATATTTTAACTGAAATGATTATTTTTCAAACTATACGAGAGACATTCTATAAATTTTTATCTATTTTTATTTATATATTTCTTAAACGATTAATCTAATGAGACTTGCAAATTTGCTGACAATAATTCAGATATCTCTTTACTAAAATATTTCTATTGTCTCGAGCGTCGCTGACATTTCGCGTCGATGGCGAATTATGATTCAAAATAATCTAAAAAAATAATCGGGTTCAGACGATTGGATATTTTTAATATACGAAATAATCGTATTTGAATTTGTTTGCAGAATCATGAAAGCTATCATTTTAGAATAACAATCGGAATTTATTAATATTTTGGCGATGGTTGTCTGGCTGGATTTTTTTGTGCGCAATTTTCTTTTTTTGTTCTCTGTCAGTGTATTGGAATTCAATGCATATTTTTTCATCGTAATAAATTGCGTGGTAAATCGTGCATCGCGATTTGTCGCGACGTTTATTCTCCCTTTCACGATGTCCCAGTAACGTTAATACGATAATCATTATTCGTCTTAAGCTTGACAATACGACGCGCAGGATATATCTCGTTACTTTATGGCTTAGAATTGTAATTTTGATTACGTTACATCGCTTACAATAATTATCGATATCTTATATTTTCTATTACCAAAATGATATAATTTGTACCTTCTTTATTTTCTCTATATAATTTCTCTATAATTTTCGAATTAGACAATCTTTGTAGCTTCGCGAGCATAAGCTACGTATCCTAAATTAATCTTAAATTAATCGAAACATTTCCATTTTATTTATGCAATTCCACTGTCCGCTGTAAGAACGAGCGAGAAACTTTCCGACCCAATTACAATCGCGCGAATTTTCCATTCTCCATCGTCCTTTGCTTAAGTCGGGCGCGGCAGTCGAGCGCCTCTAATTAAATGCGGGCGCCGATAGGTATCGCGAGAAGGAGGAAAAGCCTCTTCTGGTCGGCATATGAGAACACGAGGGAAACTGACGGCAGCCGCAGGAAGTCGGCTTCATGTCACGAATCCGTCATTGTTTGCGTTGCTGTATCGTTGCTATATTTACCACGAAAGCGAGGTGGTTGCGCGCCTTAAATAACAACCTTGCATGGCGTCGGCAGCCGTCATGGTCGGGCTCCGTGTGTTACTCACGCCCTTGAAGGGTCCGCGACTCGCGGGGGAGAGAGAGAGAGAGGGGGGGGGAGGGAGGAGGGGGAAGAAGGGACCGCGGATGCACACCCGCGCGATTTAGATTCCACCGTTGGTGGTTTGGTGGTTTTCCTTTTTTTTTTTTTTTTTTTTTTTTTGCAGCCGCTTTCCATAATTGGCGGAAATGCACGTTTTGCGCGATGTGTTCCGCGAACATTTTACTTTTATCATTAGTCTATTTCCCGGATGTGCGTGGAAATATATATGTGTGTGCGCGCTCTCTTCGCTAAAAAAGCTAACGCGCGTATTTTCCGTCACGAAATATTGTTGCGTCGAGAAACACGAACGAAATATGTGGAATATGTAGAGCGTATGTAGAACGGAATGCGATCTGGCGCGAGCCAGGTCAGATATCGATTTTTTGCCAACTGCAAATTGGCCATTTGCTATACTTAATTTCGTACAATCGAGATGTGTCGTACCATATACAGGTCACAAGCATATTTGAATTTATGAAAACCTCGGAATTACAATTTTAAAAATATCAATTTATTGTACCACATTGGAAAAAACTATTTACGGTGAAGAACGCAATATCTCTTGCTAATCTGCAAAGATTTTATTTGCGGTGCTCCTTCGTACCTTTGCTAATATCCGCGCGATGAGAAACGACAGGACGTGAAGCAAATAATCGATTCGATGGATGTTATCGAAGAGGCGAAATCGCGGGACGATTGAGATTAGGAAAAATCATTTATTATCGAAGAATAAGTCCCCACGGGGGAGAGATCACTGCGAAATATCGCGCATCACGTGCTGCGAATGCGCATCACGAGAGGCAGATACCGCTGGAGCGTGTCTTGACGAAAGAGTGTGTGAGAGAGAGAGAGAGAGAGAGAGAAAGAAACAGAGTGATCGTATCTCGATTACAGAAAATGTATTTTTATCGTTGCATCGCTCTCAGCGACAACGTTCCGGTGGCACCATGAAATAATTCCCACGCGATGATACGTCGGGCTAGATGCGCGAATTAAAACACGAGTTAAATATTAGAGCTCCGTTCATTTGTTAAGGGAACGTGAAAAATTAATCGATCCGTGAATTTTCGATCAAATCCTCTCTCGTGCGCAATAATTTATTTACATATTATATATAAAATTGAAAAATTAAAGAGAGAAGTAGATTTAAAAAAGAAAAATGATTTTAATGAAGAAAATGGAAAAAAAAATTTTGTCTCCCACTCTGTTGCCTCATCATCGTATATACAATCGATATTGAATTCATATACTTTGGATAGAAATTTGATTAACTCGCGAATCGCATTAAATTGTTAATCTCACGAGTGCTAATTTTCGGGAACACAACGCGGCTCTTTTTCTCTTTTACACGCCACTACTATTTCGATGGCGGCGATACGCGATGGAAAAACTTCGTCACCTGTTTGCGGTCGCGTGAATAATTTCGATCCCGGTCTATTTCGGCGAGGTCCTCCCTCGCGTGCATTATGGACGAACGTGCAGACAGAAGACGTCTCCTCTTCCGCGATCGATCCGGCGACTCGCGTAAACTCCGTCAGTGTGTAGAAATTATTTCTGACCCGCGGTGAGAAGCACACGTGTGTATGTGTGTATGTATATATATATATATTATATGGTAGTATTTGCGCCGCAAATTAGGTCATCAGACGGCGTCGCTCGAAATCCGATAATTGTCTGAAAAGGTGTAATTCGCTGGCGCAAGCGCGATTTGGCTCTATACGTCGTCGTTAGTACGAAATATGTTCCCGCAACGATCGCGCTTATTTCGAGAATAAGCCGATAAATTCGAGTCGTCTGAAACAGCCAATCTCCGATGCCGAATTTCTAACGGTGAGAAAACCTATAACGTATTTACCGAAAATCGGACCGCGCGGTCTCCGCAAATAGCGAGAACCGCGGAATATCGGTCGTCCCGTTGTTGGAAATTGACGAGGTCAGACCACGAAATTGAAACGCGCGACGCTCCGATTATATTGCGCAAGCTTGACAGTCCTATTTTTTTTTTTTTTTTTTTTTATTTCGTTTCCCGCGAATTCGCGCTCCTCGGTCATTTATTATTAACGAATGCATTATGCATTTTGTAATCCTTCCCCTGACGAATGCGTTAACAAAGCTCACGCGTCGTATTATAATATATTCAAGTCATTAAGCTATTAAAGTCAGTTTCCGCTGTGTTCTTTAAATACTCTGTGGAAAGAAATATCCGTTGATTGCATTTGTTTGAATTTCTCAACGATCGTTAGAAGATTGTATGACACTGTCTCGATATATAACGTAGTATTTTTGAGGATAGTTAGTATATGAATTAACGTGATTTGCGCGAGAAACTTTTCGAAATGCGAGAAACTTAATATTTAACGGATTGTGTTTATGACATTATCATTGCGACATAACGTAAAGTTAGCGAAGTTGTAGGATGCAAAAGATTACGTAGGTCCGTCGACTACGAATTGATGCAATGCAATACAGTATCTTGAATTATCGCCTACTTTATATGTGTGTGTATA
>JBCEZX010000058.1:12266168-12288720 GCA_039654345.1 Cataglyphis cursor
GCTGGACGCACGTCATTGAGCCGCGCGCCTAGCATGTGTGCGTGAGCGCTCAGCTGTTTACAGCGTCTCACTGACGTGCGTCTGGCTTAAGATCGGCGATGATTGGCCAGACTTTACTCAATAATAACTCTCTTTTAAGCGTTATAAAAAAATGGTACAGGACTTTTCTCCTCAGTTTTATCTGCTTTATTTGCATACGACAGGTGATGCGATTGACGCCGGACATCCTGTATATATGAGAATTTATTCATCGCGTGACTTCGATCGCGTAAATCGCGAGATTCCCGTAAAATCGCGATGAATAAATTTTCATAAAATACGCAGGATACGCAGGAATTGTATGGTCACTGGAATTAATAAAATGCGGTAGCGAGCGGTGTTTAATAGCGAAATTAATTCATTGGTGAAACGCACAACACGTCCTTCACCTAGAAACAAATAGTATTAGCATAACGTGCGCGTGTGCGCCAATAAACAGCTAAATACGTCGCTATCTAAATAAAACAGGCAATTGAAAGCCTTTTAACGCGCGCGCAACACTTGCTCCGATAATTATAAAGTTTCAAGATACGTTCAAATTGGTTTTGTTAGATGAATCTTCGATTGATCAAATGTCATTAATTGCATTATCTATGCATTACTCATCTAAATGTTTGATAAGAAAGAAAAAGAAATAGAGAATTGATAATTAAATGGATTAGTGGGTAATTAAATTTGTATATATTTGTATATATCATTTTTATTTTATTTTATTAATGGGGGAGGGAAATATTGCAAACAAAAAAATCTTTTCTTTCAAATGTAATTATTTGATTATTCGAACATTATAGATTGACGTCAAATATTTTTAGCCATATGATTTTTACAGTAGAATCCCTTATAAGCGGGAATAATACACTGTTTATATCGGTTCGAATGTTTCTCTTCAAATCAATGTGCATCTTTATATTCGACAAAATTTCTCTGTTGTGGCTGTCATCGGTCGTCCGGTGACAGCAATCGTGGAAGGAGAATCGTTTCGAGGACGTCGTGAAAACGCGCGACTCGCCGTGTTTGGCGAATCCGCGAGAGTCGCTCATGAAAAGTGCAACAGGAGCTTGCATAGCCGCGGGCGAAAAAAAAAAAACTCGTCACCCGATATAGAGAATTCACGAGGAGGGAACGTATCTCGGTATTTTCGTCAACGGCCATCGGAAAAAAAATTATCGACGAGACTCATCAACGAGCCTTTTGTAGGATTGAGAACGTTGCGTGCAGCAATTCAAGAATACATGGAGAGATTTTACATTTCGGGCGAGAAGTAGGCGATATTTTAATTTTACCGATTCATTGTTAATTCTCGAGGAATTTCGAGTTGCATTAAACGAGAAAGAAATTCATCACTGATTTGATTCTACGAAAGCTTAAGTCGCGAAAAATCCCTCTTTCAATTTTCAATCGTTCATTGTACCTACATGTTAAGATTTTTGTTCTCGAATTGAGGAATTTACAGATACAATGTATATTCACGTTTTTATCGAGGACAATAGAAAAATGTGCGCATGATATTTAGTTTCTCTTTTCAAATTGACAATTTAAATCATCAGTTGAATAATTGAATAATTGAATATCGAGCATATGTAAAGTTTCAGGAAGATAAAATAGAAGAGGGGCTGTTTAATGAAGATTCTAATTCATAATGGGACTTGGATTATTGGAATATCGCTTAAATTAATGCTCGATTTCGTCGCGAATGTTCGTTTTTAGCGTGAATTCGGTATGTAACGCGGACAAGTTGACCTATGCCATTCTTGGAGAAGTTCACAGCGCGAAGATCTCGCCTCTCCTTCGCGGAGAGGGAGTCGATCGAAGCGGCGATAAATGATAGATCGACTGGCGAAAGAAAATTTTCCGAGGGAAAGCGCACCTGAGGGGTGAAAAGCAAAAGCGGAAAAGAAATAATGAGCTGTTTCCGTTCGAGCGATATCGAGGCGCAGAAATGGCGTGTGAGCGCGAGGAAGATGAGAAAAATAGAACAGTCTCCGAGTATATTCCATGTTCTAGAAATTAAATCCCATCATACGACGAGATCTGCATAAAAGAATATAAAAATTTCTAAATAAAGGAAGCAAATAAAAATAGTGTCATGATAACAATTGATTAAGTAAATTCAAGAAGAAAATTTTTTTTTACTACATATTTTTTTACTACATATTTTTTATTATATACTCTTAATTTTTATATTCTTAATGTTTACATAAAATGCAAATGCTTACGTTTAGTCCAGTAGATTACCCCGTACTGTAACAGACAGAGAGAGATATATATACTGTCTGACAGAGAGACTTGTCGTAATTCGACGTGTAGGAAGGAACTTCGTAAATTGGGTCGCTTCGGAGACACGTCGCAGATTACGCAGCTCGTTGTTGCACTGTCCCTCCAATAGTAACCGTTTCTTTTTCTCTTTTTCCGCGTTTGTCTGTGCGTCTTTTTCTTTTGCGCGTTTGTTTCAAGTCGCATTTGACTCGAGAGAAATCAAAAGAGAGAGCGAGAGACTGAGAGCTCGATCGTTCTTTCGCGCTCGCTCGCATCAACGGGAGTTCGCCTAGACCCAGATGCTGAATCGTCGTTACGAGTCGCCGTAAAACGAAAGTGAATAATGCACAATCGTGACGAGTAGTCGCTGCTATGGTGTTTGCAAGAAACGTTCCAGAAACCTTGTATTTTTATATTAATCGTGTGAAATCGATTTTCATTTGAATAATAATATTTTCATTACTTTACAGTTACAAAAGATATATATTTATTCATTTATTATCTCAATACGTAAATAAATGAATACAAAATATAAATGAATGAATACGCGCTTTAATTTAATTTCCCACATCGAAGAAAATATGTTTAAAAAATATCGTTGTCGTCCAAGTATCTTTTTTTTTTTTTCCAAGAATCACAGGATTGAAATTAGAATCGAGACAATTCTACAAATAAGAATAAATAAGAATTAAACCTAGCTAGAGAGTGATAGCTAGAAACTGATGCACGTTCTTTTCTCTCTATTTCCTTTTTTTTTGCTGCCTCTCTATCTTTCCTATCCTCTCGATCAATGTATGAGTCTATTAGCATCAAGCGCGCACGCCTAGTAGGGCCTTGACACAGTGTCGGGCATTGCATAGCGGAAAGCGCAACTTATTTATAGAGGTTTATTGAGGCGATTTCGTTCTTCAAGATATCGAAGAAATTTCGCGATATCGCCGCATTCTAGTGCCTAAAACATCTAATGGAAAACGATGCGAAAGGAAAATTATATCAGCGCCCCGAAGGCATAACATAAGTTTTTAGCGTACGTGTTTATCATACGTAAAGCAACAACTTTTTATCAACTCGCAAATGTTTGCGCTCTGTGAGCTATTTTTCTCTGTCGCGCAAAGATTAAATTATCATTATCTACATACATCGCGAAGACATTTAAAAAATATTTTAATGTAAATAAACATATAACAATTAACATTGCGTTGCATATGTTTTGTATATTTTTATGAGTGTTTAAAATTATTCTAACTTGCATATTTTCTAGAAATATTTTGATAATATATTTGATTCGTTAGCAACATCTGTTTGAATTTTTCGAAACACGATTTTCGGCTATTTTGTATCTTTAATAAAATAATACGATTTTCAATGATACTTTTTCGTTATAATCTTATTCTTATCGCTTAATCGTGCCGATTAACGTCATAGCATAAACACGGTTTCGATTCCGCGTTGAGAAATCACTCGCGAAAGGAGGTCGAATTTGCGCAAATCCATTAATTATTTAATGCTTCCGGTTTAGGCACGCAATTGTTTTCTCACGTAATTGAATATAACTATAGCTTTTTACTCAACGAACAGAACTTTTTAATCGCTGATTAAGTGTACATATATGATAATTTTATATTTTTCCTTAACGAATACATGAAGAATGATGGGACATAGGATAAGTTTATGAATTTATTTTAAAGCCGATCTATATCCTAAAACCAAAAAGAATAAAATATTGTTCTCTTTTAAAATATATATAACATTCTTACTAAAATATACATAAAAGAAAATATCTACACATATAAAAACTCTGTCAAAAAAATTTAAGATAAGTCTTACAGTAAAATGTCTACAATAAAAAGTAAAGTATTACAATGTAAAGTATTACATTGGAGGGAAAAACAATTAATTAGATTTATCATAAATATAAATAATATATGTTATTATCAGATATGTGAAATTACAATATTAACAGACTTTTTTTTTATTCAGTAAATGTAACCTCCGAAATAGCACTCCTCTTGATAAAAAAATTTCGGATATGCTTTTATCGAGATACACATGACGTAATTCCATCGATTGATCGGTGGCAAACGACGCACACTTGCGCAAATATTCGTTACGACACGTTAAATCTTTCAATCCTCGGTTAACTAATTTCGCCGAGATTTTCACATTTCTGTCGTCATTTTATTAATGATTCATGCATTAGTAACAACGTAACACGTGACGATGCATGTACATACGCTAAGTGCGACAAATAAGCGTTTGATTTAGATGGAATAAGGTATTGACTGGCTTTCGATGAAATCAATCATCTCGAGGCTTCGTCTTGATTAAACTTTTACTGACATTCTTTCTCATTCCAAGCATCGTCAAAATGTATTTCAAATAATAATCTTGCACGCCTCTCTCTCGGGGAGTGATTCAATTGAAATTTTAATATCCAGAAGCGTTCCAACAATTATTTATTTTTAATCATTTTTAGTCATTTAGTTCTCCTTGTTAACAAGATTTGATTTGAAAACCAAATCTAATTATAATTTATTAAGTTATATATTTTTTATATTATATTTATATATTCTTTGTTCTCTCTCTCCCTCTCTCTCTCTCTCTCTCTCTCTCTCTCTCCTTCAGACAATCAATGGTTTTTTGATGTTATGTTAGTTTTATTTACCAATAAAAATATAATATTTTATTATCTATTTTTATTTAATATATATATTCTTATTTATACAATAAATTATTGCCTCATTTAAAAAGAACGTTTTATATTAGCCGTAAAAAGAGTAGTCGTATTAATGAATGATTAGCATATGCGCATTGCAAAAAGTTTGCATATTCCACGGTTGTTCCACGAGCATAACGATGTTTACGATGGCGAACCGGAATTATTGCTCTCTCGCGAGAGATCTGATAACATCTGATAATTCTCAGCCTTTGCGTAAGTCGCAGCGGACTAGGCTCGGACTAAGCCGTGCAATATATATGTATCTCTCATGCACTCTCATTTTAATCGGCGGCAGAAGCGCCGATGACCTCGCCGATGACATGCGAGATTCCGCTTTGAAATTGAATTATCGCCGACCATCCGCGAACAAGATATAATTAATACGTGCACGGATGTTGCCAAAGGGGTTGCAGTCACGATCTCGTTTCCCCTTTTGCCCGTATTTTTTTTCCCATGTTTTCGATAAACGAGAAAAAGATTTGCTCGAAAAATTTTATTCTAAAAGAGTCCGTTCAGATTTAAGATATATAGGAGAGTTTCATGATGAACTCCACGAGAACTCGTCTGTAGCCTTCCATTACTTCGGCTAAATTCGAATAATGCATATGACGGGGTTAATTTGATTTCCTGAGAAAAAAGAACAGAAAGAGAAAAAGGGAACAAGACTTCATAATTTATATCAACAAATTGAAAAAGCGCGAACGTTAATTCTATCTTTCATTACTTGTAGATATCATTTCGGTATTGCGTAGTTAGAATTCAAAATGAACTCGAGGAAGATGATCTTCGGAGGTCATCTTGTTTCTTAAGTTTATCTTAAATCGTTAATTGGCATTTTATTATCCCAAACTTATGCTGCCTCGTAAGATATTTTATTTTCTGATTATCGTAATTTGTACGTTATGCAATTGTGTATTTTAAAAATTGTCTTGGGTCCCATTCTGTCTTAACGCCTTAATCGTCAAACTTTTTAAAGTATTTAAAAATTTAATTAAAAAAAAAAAAAAAAAAAAAAAATTGCGATGTTAAACGTCAACGATGAGATCGGAAAGTGTACATATCGAGAGCTTGTCAGATATTGACAGAACGTAATAAAGATATTCGAAAGTAAATTCTACATCAAGCTTGTTTATTCCAATATTCATTACAATATCTATATCTATCTTTATTAAGCGTCAAAGAAATATCGATATGGTTTTAAAGATCACATTTAACATAAATTGAACTGTTTCTTTCTCTCTCTCTCTCTCTCTCTTTCTTTCGATGCAATATTACTTTCTCATGCCGTTTCGGGCGAGATGCGTCAAGGACGATGCGTAAGTAACGCGTGATGCGTGTATTATAAAATGCGGTGCGTGGACCAGCGCCGTACCGGGAAATCCTGGAGGACACGCGAGCCCCCTGCCCCGGACTCGACCCAGTTTCTCGTCAAAAGGAAAGGAAGAAGAGGGAAGGAGCGAGTTGCACGCGGTTCGATAAGAATATTAAGGACCGACGTGACCCGAGCTCACCGTCGCGATGTCGAATTTCGCGGAAGGCGCGACGTGTCTGATCCATATAGGTCGTACATCGGAATCAGACGGGAGTGACGTTATTTTCACACAAAATCGGATTTTGCAATTTTCGGTCCCGGTTTAGGAACCGCGCGATTTTCGACGTGCCTTTGATAGCGCGACGACCTATATATTTAACGATATCTGACGCTTTCCAATAATTATTCCGAATTAGCGTCCCAGACGACGCAATTGGGACGCGAGCATAATTTTATGACGCGGATTTAGCGGATGAAACATTGTAGGTATATCTATATATGAGATGACAGTTGCGATTGGACTATCGATCGGCCGGTTAATTGGCGCAACTTATAGCGCAGGTAAATCGAGAAAGAAGATAAAACGGATTTAATATTTCTTTTTCGGGAAGAATTATTTATGTAATTATAATGTGACAAAGTGATTGTGTTTTGTATGCTGAATGTGCGACGTTAACATTAATTAATTTAGATCACCCGTGACGAATGGCAGGAGGGTGCAAATTATAAAAAAGACAAGTTCATGAAGAAAACTTACTTAAAAGATTTAGATTTATACAAATATTTCCATTAAAATTTTTTATCAAATATATATATTGCTAACAAATTTTAATAATGTTAAAAACGCTAATAACATTTGTATTTTTGGCAAGTTCGTTTTCCTCGACGTGAATTGAAACTTGGAGCTTACGAGCTGAGAGACAAAAGTTAAAGGTTGAGAGTTGAGGCTTCTGAGACACGAGAGTTGAGAAAGGGGAGTCATAAGTTGAAAATTAACATACATAAGAAACTTAACATATCTCTCGAGATTTTATATCTCTGTCGCTATTCGTTTATTCTCGATCGCACTTCAGGCTCCGAGGGACGAATAAATCTCGACGATTTTTCCGTCATAATTTCACCGTCACGCGTTTATCGTCGACGATATGCATTAATAAAATGGAGAAAAAGAAAATATTTCGGAAAAATCTCTGGAACCCCTGAAAAGGTCAGCGCGGAATAAAAATGGAGTCTCGTTATTGCCTCGACGGCAAATACAAACATCGCGACCTTTTTCGCGCACCTCGCGGATTGGACGAGGAAACGGAATTCTGTCCGTTGCGCCACGTATTTACCAGGGCCCGGGCGGGCCGGTCAGGAGGGGCGAAAGGGGGAGGGAAAGGGACAGATTTGCCGACGACGATAACGACGCAGAAGTCTCTTTCGCAAAATCCTGCTCGGGCATTCGCGCGCGCGCGCGCGCTCTTACTTCATTCTGCGCATTCCGGCTTGCGAAACCTCACTCACAAGCCCAGTGTTGGATAATGTAAGATTTCTGATTCGACGATTCGATTTCGATTACTGTCCGTTTTTTGTCCCGAATCCTCCTTCTTGAGGCTCGTTTCAGCGCTGCTTGAAAGAAAGGCAATGCGCGATTTTTCGATTCGAATATTTACATCTTGTTATAAAAAAATATAAGGAAAATTTAACAAGTTAATTTCTTTTTATTATAATGTAATATTTCCTCGCAAACTTCTACTAATAATTGCAATTTCGGATTTCGATTTTATAATAATGTTTTACTTTGCATATTTTTATTTATTAGATTTATTTTATAATAAAAAATGTCACACGACGACACGTGTACGCACATACATACAGCAATCAATGCTCATCAATATTATTTAAAACCTAAATAATTACTTTAACAGACGATTATATGAAAATTACGTGCGCGAATCATGTTTTGTGTCAAAAGTGTGTTAATAACGTATAAATATAAATGTGCGCTTTATAGTCGTGCGCACAAGTGAAAAAAAAAAAAAAAAAAAATTATATCGATCATTCACTGCTGCATTTACCCTCCGCAAAACTTTTACGTAGCCAGAAAATTGGATGGTACGTCGGAGCGGTCGGAGTCCACTCGTTGCAATTCACACTCCGATTCTCGCACGAGCCGAACAACGACAATGGGAGATCGCGCGGGGCCCGCAATCCCTTCTCGGCCGAGTGTTCGTGGGGGGGGGGGGTCAGACTTTGTTGTTTTCGCTCCGAATGATCTCTGCGAGTGTAAGCGCAACACGCTCGGATACGCATCGGCGGACGTATGCGACCGATCGAGACTCACTCAGACATGCTAATTCGGTCCGAGAACGGTGAAGCAACAATCCCCCCTCCCCCCCGTCCCCCGGCGTCCCCCGTTCGCCCCCTTGTTTCTCACTCCCCCGATGGAGAAGTTCGTGCAACTTTCATCGCGCGGTAGAACTTCGCGAAATTATCCGGCGGCAAAGTCCGCGCCGCCCACACGTGCGTCCCACGTGTGTCGAGAGCGCCTCTCGCACGACATGTCCGTGTCCGTGCCCCATGGTCGCGAAACCATTTAAAAAACAAAAAAAAAAAAAAAAAGAAAGAAAGAAGAGAGAAACGATGAGATGCGCACGCGAAACCGGGACGGTGCAAAAGTTTTCAGCCGCGTCGACGGCTCCCCGGCGTGGCTGATTATCGTCGTCGTATATTTCTACTTAATAACGAAACTTCTGCCGTCCAGGAGGAACTCTCGCATTACGTAGAAACAGTTATAATGTATCCTTTTTTTTTTTTTTTTCTTCCACTCTCAAGAGCGCCAAGCTATGGATAATGACGCGATTTCAAAGCCGTCGATAGTCGAGGGTGGTCGCGTTCTAATCCTGAGAAATCATTATTTTGTAGCATGTCAAAAACGTTTATCTTTCCATAATGTTTTACTTTTGATATTAATTTCTTTCCTGTGGTTTTATTCTTTTCTTGCTTTTATTTATGCAGGCGAAAATACAAAAAGCACGAAAAAGCATATATTTTTATGTTTAAGATTATATTTAATTTGTATTTTTGGGATGTTGTAAGTCTAATATTGCCGGATTTGAATTAATATCGCAAATATTTCAAAGTCCTTTATATGATAAAATACAAGAGTTATGTTTTCTATTTTATAATTATTTTTTTTTTTTATATACTTGTACGAAAATTTTTTTTATTTATCATTAATTTTTGAATTAATCATGTTCATAATCATATATTTATGTTATCAATAAGAATCAAGCGATCAACATTAATCTGACATTATATTTCTATTATATTTAAGAATAATGTTAATTCTTGGATGTTTGATTGGCACATAATATTTAATATTAATGATAACTTTGCATTTAATTTTTGCTTGGAAGAAAGATGATTTATTTATTTATTGATTTATTAAATTTGATTTTGTCAAATATCGTTATTTTTCCAATGATGATCCGTGCGCGATAATTCTCCATATTTAATAAACTTTACAATAATTTATTTCTATCGCATTTTATTGTAAAAATGATGAGTATCTCCATTCGTTTTCAAAGAAAAGCGCAGTTATTTTTAGTATCTTCGTCATTGCAATAAGCGTAACCGAGCGAAAGAACAACGGAGGGTTCCCATATTCCCAAGTTTATATTTTGACTGTCAGTTAGCTCGCGTCGTTACCGGGGAGATCGATGGGCAATACGCAGATCCAAGAGAGAAAGAGAAGGAGAGTGCGCAGGGGGTTGGTGTGTGAGGTAGGCCATGATGGGGAAGCAAGGGTGGGCTTTGGCCGAGAGGTAATGGCGCAGAAAAAATTCGTGACCTACTTTCCGGACACAAAGAAAGGCGCGAGCTTGTGTGTATATGCAGGCGCTTTAAAAAAAAAAAAAAAAAAAAAAATAAATAAATAAAAGAAGGAAAAAAAAGAGGGAAATTAACTTGTCCTGTGCGGAATAAACGGAATTTATATCCACGGTCTCTCCTGCGGTGCTTATAGTATGTATTATATATCTGCAACTTACTTCGCACAAAGTTGTTACGCGCGCGACCGGACTTTCTCCCTCTCGCTTTCCGAGGTAGTTGATTAGGGGGTATCCAGGTTTTGCCATTAGTGTCCATGGATTTTTAACGAGTCTTACGCTTAGAAGGAAGACGATCGGCTACCGATGACGTCTCTTATACTTTATCGTTTCGGAGGTTGTACACCTACCACCACTTCGCGATCCCTTCTTCCCGCTCCTCTCCTCTCCTCATCCCTGTCCCCGCCCGGGGTGGGTCCTCGAAGGTCGTCTGGGGCGATCTTATCGATTCGCCCTCGGCATCTCGTACCTTACCAACCACGCCGGACCTCGATTTACTTTGGCGCGCTTGAGCATGGTTTGCTAATATAATCCCTTGATGAGCGGAGCTTCTGTTTCCTCTCTTCTCCTCCCTCGTCGCGAGATCGAGCACCAGACTAAATTAAAAATTTCAAAATTCAAAGAATCTATTAGGGCGATCGGAAAATAAACTAGAATTTATGCCGTGTCAATCTTACCGATAAAAGAAGCAGCGAGAGATATAAATTTACGCTGTTTTAATATGATATTATTTTATATGTATTGTTATTATTATCCATTGTTGTTTATTTTGCTAATTGATAGTACGATATAAATGAATTTTATTATACAATCTGTTTTTGAGATGTCCGCGTAACGTTTTTGCTCATACGTATGATTTCAGCGACACACATCGCTCTTTAATTCATTTGGCAACTGTACTCATTTTTTATTGCCAATCCACGCTCAAAAAAAAAAAAAAAAAGAAAAAAAAGAAAAAAAATTCGTCGAAATTTGCAATTCAAGAATTTTAAAAGGATTCCGCAACAATTTTATATCGTAGACCGAAATTGATTTTGTATCAACTTTCATCCGAAATTTGTGCGTGCAGAAGAAACGAAAAGATATCGTTTTTCGATTGTATTTTATCTTTGAAATTGTTCGTAACAACCGCGTTTTCGTCCCGGTCTTCCGTTATCGATTTCGCCTCATTCCCTAATTTGTTTCGCAAGTATAGTCTTCGGACTAGAGGGGTGCGCTGACATCTCACAACACGAATGATGGAAGCGATAGCGTCAAAGCGAGAGAGAGAGAGAGAGAGAGAGAGAGAAGACACAATCTAGCTCATTAAGATGCACTATATATTGCACATACCGCGCAGCCTGTGTCGATTAGGTACGCTGAAATGACAAAGTTTTAAAAATAACCGTTTCTTTTTCTGGACATAGACATTTGTGGCACACAGTGAACTATAAATGTACAATAGACGAAGGCTATTATAGACTAAAAGTAAGCGAGAGATCTGGCAAAAATGGCAAACATAGAATATAGGATAAAGTGAGATGAGAACAAATTTAAGAGAGAAAGCACGCAAAAGAATTAGTTACGATTATATTTATAGATATTTGAGAATATAAATCGGTGCAATAATATTTACCTGTTCCGAAGAAAACGTAAATAGAATATAATTTTAATAAAGTTAATGAATGTGAGAATTAAGACATACGCGCGTATGCGTATTTACGTCATAATATTATTATGTGGGCGGCATCGTATTCTGTTATATATATCATAAGCGTTCTATATATATCATGCATAAAATATAAAAAACTTTTACTTTATCAGAAAATATTTTTTAGTAGATTATTTAATTAATTTGGCATTAGTACATTTTTTATTTAAGATTATCGTGCGTCGCGCAACTTTTTATTCTTTTTATTATCATAATATTGAATATTATGAATCATATTGAATATTATGATAATGAGCTCTTAAGCAATTGCGTTAAATTGAAGTTTTATAATATTTTCAGTTTATATAATCCTGAAGTTTAATATGTGCAAAAATTCTTCTCAGTTATATCACATTATTTCTTCAGTGTAATTGTTGTTGTCTAATTGTTATTATAGTCGGACGACGATAATCTTCACGTTTATTCCCTCATTTTTCTATCTTTTTTTTCTTGCATTATGCGATGATTACGTCAAGTATTCCTGCGACCCTTTGGTTTTCGTTCAATCGACTGCTATTGGTGCGTCATAATCGATTACGGGGATTTAAATAGATTTTCGAGGTCCAAGGGATGGATTCGGATGCGAGCGAAACCTTTTAAGAGGGGAGGAAAAGGGTATGCTCCGCTGACGATAAATTTATATATTGACCCTTGAGTGATTAGCGAGCTCCAATCGTTATGGTTGAATATTAATCGATGTCAGCTTCAGCGACAGAATTTTATTTAAGTCGATAATTATTCTCCTATCTTCGAGAATTTATGTGCTAAATTATACAAAAGATGATGATTTGATTTATATTGTGATAAAAAATTAATATCGTACAGTCTGGTTGCGCTCGAACGACGATAAAACGTCAGAAATATCATTTCCTTCAAATTTTAAAATCTAGCATAATAAAAAAATCTGCTTTTTCTAGCTAACGGATATCAATGTGAAATGATAATTTGATTGTATGTTAATTAAAATATCTGTTGAAATATTTAATTGATTTTGTTTCACGAATAAGAAATGAATATATCAGATATATGAATTTTTGGCTAGAATTTACATAATTAAAATGATGATTTTTTTCTCTTATATAAAGAATAAAATTTGAATATTATTTTTATGAAAATATTTATTTTAATTTTTTCTCTCTTATATCTCTTAGATCTCTTATATCTTCTAAGATGGTGGTTTTCAGATAATACTTTATTTATAAATGAATCTAAATTATTCGTTTGGGTAGTTTGCATTAGAAGTATGTTTGTCACTGCTTATCTTGAAATCATTTATGTATCTTTAAGAATTCTCTCTCTCTCTCTCTCTTTCTTCTCTTGCTTGCTCCGTAATGTTAATGCGACGACGATGAAATTGAATAAATCTTGAGATAAAGCGAACGCGTAACAGCTGTGAAAAAAAAAAAAAAAAAACGTAAAGGCGGGAAGGTCGACGAAGTCAGACGGGCTCCATTGCGCTTTTACGTGGGCGCGCATAACGAAGCACTTGCTCGGGGTCGACGTTCGTGCTCGGGGCTGTCGAGTTCGCCTCCCGGGGGAAGGGTGTAATACCAGTAACGCTGGAGAGCTGGAGAGCTGCCGGAAAACAATTTGAAACTCGTCGTCGGGATTGGCGAGGTTGGCTGGGCGGGTCGAAAAATCGATGGCGCGACCTTCGTGAACGGAAAACAACCCCCGAGTTCGGCTTTTTTTTTTTTTTTCTTTTTTTTTGCGCGCGGATTACCCGTCAAACACCATAAGCCCACCGAAATCGAGTCGAGAATAACGAGGACATCGCCCGCCGAGATTATCTCGCACATCTCTCTCTCTTTCTCTCTCTCTCTCTCTCTCTCTCTCTCTCTCTCTCTCTCTCTCGGCGACCTTTCGGAAATTGAAAGAAAATGAGATACAAGCTCGAGGGGGCATGGTTATACTTTTAATATCATTTTAATGTTACACGATTAAAGTTGTTGCTAGTCATTGTTTATAAATTTAAAAAGAGATGCTATTAAAAAATTAAATTAAAGAGATAGAATCTCTTCAACATCTATCTCAAAGATACCTCGGCAGCATATTTACCTCGAAGATGGAAAAAGTCTATGATCGTTCTAGAATTGCGTTCTTTCCATCTTGGAAGAATTAAATTTTGCAAGAAAATACATAGAAAATTTACGAAAGTTTAATTTTAAGATTCTTTGCTTTTTACGCTAAAGGTAAAATTTATTTCTTAAGTTATCGTTATATGTTCCATATTACCGCGACAATGTTGTTGTTGAAGTTTTGAATGCGTGATGCAATTGAACTGAAATACGGTACAGCATTGCATGCTGTTCGATAAGTCGCGTGCAAGGGTTGGTGTATCCCTCGAGAGGATCGCTCTTTTCAATTTTCCGCGCACGGAAAGCTACGGAGTTTCGTCGAGGATTCCGATTCCGGTCTCGTTTTCAATTCGAGAGGCGATATCGATGGATTCGGTCTCGGATGCATACGCGATATAAATCGATCCTGCCGTATCTCGAAATGTTTCGCTGAAAATACGCTAGGGTCAAACAATTTAGTTTTCGCGTGATCTTGAGCAACGAGAAATATTTTGAATCGCAAAGATGGTACTCGGAATCGTAGTGGGGACACATTTTTTTTATCGCATCGAACAACTTCGATTCTTATCGCAGGATCTTCTTTACGTTTCGACACTCGAGCGCGGGAATGACGCGGAAACTCTGCCTTTATGAAATCGCGATTGATTTCTTCGCGTCGGAATGACTTCCGTTTTATCTCCGCTGCGATAAATCGCGATTCGGGGAAAGTATCGCGAGGCCCTTCTCGAAAAGGAAGCAAGACTCTGCCCCGGCGATGCTCGAGACGAGTGCTCGTCGGCTCGTAGATCGATCTTGCCGGGGAAGGTGACCTCGAAGGTTGACGGAGGATCTTCCGTCCAGACGACATTATTTCAGAGCCCGGGTTTTACTTTCATTGGAGCACCGTGAGCGCCTTCGAAGATGCGATGTGAAGGTAGGGGTGAGGACGAAGAGGAGTTCGTCTAGACTTCAATCCCTCTCACCCCGATCCTCATCACCGTGAAATGAGGTAGAGGGATTCTATCGAGGAAAAACAGCGTACACACTTGCGTACCCTGCGAAACGCTATATGTATATTAATCGAAAAAAATTGCACGTAACGATATCGTCCGACGTGAAACGATATAATCATTCGTCGGACAAAGTCGATTTTCTTATTCGACGAGCACTTCCGTTTGAGATTGGCTGTTAAAACGAAGTCTTCCGTTCATTCCACGTCGCTCTCTTTTTTTCTCCTCGCTTTGAATAATATTTATTATATCATTTCTAAGACGCAAAATTTCGCGGAATTCTTGATTCCGAGAAATAAATTGAAATCGATTGAAATTGAAAAAAAAAATTTCTTTTATTTTATTCAATCGACTGTGTGTCATTAATGCGAATATTTCATTTGCAATCAGTAATAACAGGAACTACATTTCACACTGAACGAACTGAATTTTTTAATTCCTTATTTACAGAAGAGCAATATGTGGAATTTTTTGATGTAATTCTTTTTATTATTTTTATTATTTTTATTAAGCATAGAGGAAGATTTAATTTGATATGCTGTTCAATATGACACTTTTGTACAAATTTAAGATTCTTACATAATCACATGCATATAATTCAAAAATATATATATTATTTATTCATTGCTTTATTTCACAAAGTTGCTCAGTAATCCTGATGTTTAGTTGTAGATTAGTTGAAAAACACTGCTCTAATCTACGCCGTTAGCTTACCGAATCATCGCTTTAGTTAAATTTAAATTCCCACGATTTCTTTTTTTTTTCTTTATCTCTCCCTTCTTTGTGGAACCGCCGCCAATGTTGATGATGGTTGAAGGAAATAGTCGCAAAGGAAACCGTCTAGACGACTCACCTTCAACTAGTCAGCCAGAGGCGGGGTGCAAGCCCGACGAGGGTGGTGGGAGGAGGAGGGAAGGGGGGAGGGGAGCGGGAAGGGGAGGTTAGTGGAAACCCGACGTTATGACTCGCGTAGGAGAGAAAGTTGCGTGAATGGGGTGCGACGGGGTAGCGGGGGGGGGGGGGGGAGGTGGTGGTAGTTGCGGCGGCGGCGCCCGAAGGCGAAAGGGAGAATAGTGAGAAGCGGGGGTGGGGAACAGAGTGAAAGTCCTGGCGCTCGATAAACCGTCACCCCGCCGATCCGCGCCAAGGTCATGGCCGCGGCCTCCACCCCCGCGATATCGTCGTCTCGCCGCCTCACGGGGACCGTCGAACGATTATCAGAACGATACGGAATCACCGGCGTCTGACTGCCGCGGCGGGGCGAGCGGCGGGGGTGAGATAGGAAGAGGGAAGAGGGGAGCGGGAGGGGGGGGGTGTACGAGACGCGCCTTTAAGTTTTCACCCCCATGGCCGGCGGGGTCAAAGGTCGCCGGAAAAATGTTCCGTGAAGGTCGTATTGTCGACTGGAATAACGCGCATCATTCGACGCGAAATCCTTAACCCGTTGAATTCTCTCTCGCTTGTCGGCTGTCGTTATTCGAGAATACGGTCGTTTATTATTGTTGCGGATTTCCACCTGAACATTTTGACGTTTAATTATTTGCTCTATTTAAATTCTCTCTCTCTCTCTCTCTCTCTCTCTCTCTCTCTCTCTCTCTCTCTCTCTTTTTCTCTAGTTTTGTTAAAAATCATATCGAAATTTATACTATAATTATTTTTCAGCCTGAAAATTTATAAATATTTTATTTTATTAGATTCCTTTAAATTCTTTTTGAGTTTATTGTTGCTATTATTCCATCATAGATTAATTATACATTATATACTTATTTTATTTTTTCAAACATTTTATATTCTATTTGTAAAATAATTTATTTTTCTTTCTTTTTAGTTTAATATTTTCTATTTTGATTTTGACTATTATTATATTTCTTGCTTTTTACTAAATCTAATTTCCTTCAGGTCATCATTTATACAATTTGTGTGTTGGTGCGTGATAATATCGCTTTATTGTCCAAGCGGTTAGAACAAATGTGCTATGAACATGGAAAATGAAACGTTAGGAATAACCGTAAAAATTCAACATTATATCATTTGTCAAAATTTTTTGACATCTCGAAGATAGCTCACTAATTAAGGAAGTAACTATTCCGTCCTGGAATTGTCAAACGAAATGCTTGACGGTATCAAAAATCCAGCTGAAAGTAGCATCTCGCAAGCTTTCCTTATCATTACAGTATACCACTATTTTCTTTTTTGATACGCGCATTCTTCGCGCGCGCACGTGATATAATCAGTAAGTCGCGTTTCGCTCGAGTTGGAAGCAACGCGATAAATCGGCCGGAATTCGCGCGAAAATGCGAGAGACGTACCGACGACGACTTGGCGATAACGATAACGATTATCCACGGCGTACCAGCTGGCGTACCTGACATATTTCCGCTTGTCGCGAATTTTTCTTGCTACGTCATCGCGCGATTGAAGACAGGCTAACGCGAAAGTGACGTTTATACTCAACGCCAGACGTGAGCGAATCGTAAATATAATGAACGAATAAGCGGTTTACGGTTTCTGCGCATCACGTTGCGATATGTGACACAAAATGACAGCACGATCGAAAAATAGGACATATGGCTGTCCAAGGAAAACTATGCAATTGAAATTTTATCGAAGTTCTTGGTTCTATGGTGTCACGTGACTAGCAATATAAATGAATAATGACTCACACACTTTCGAAGCAAAGAGTAATTTTTTACTTGCCATTTCGAGAAATTAAAAAATAATTTTTCTTTTTATTGTATGTGAAATAAAATTACGATATTAATACAATAAAATATTTTTATCTAAACTATATTTTTCTTTTTCGATAAAAAAAAAATGTCTATTATTTTTTTCTAATCAAAGATTTATTTACAAATGAATCAACTCGCGATATCAAAATTGCCGAATTATCATGAAATAACAAACAACAACAAAGATATGAGAAATCTGTCGGAGGGATCGTCACGATTTGTGGATCGGGACACGGGCCCGCGGAATTTCGCCTGGAATTTTCGCGAGACGTAGAGATGGTAGAACAGGAGTCTTCGTAGTCATGGCGACTGCCGGGTTTCACCGGTTGATCGATCCACCACGGTCAAGGTCATCCACGAAACCACAAAGCGGTCGTTCCGCCGGCGGACACACCCCCGCAGACGAAGGCTCCTCGCCCATATCCTCATTTATGCGATTTAGACACAATCGGGGCGAGCAGGACTCTTCTTGGTTTCTCACCAAAAAAAAAAAAAAAATGCAACATGTAAGAGATCGGGATAATTCTCTCTTCTTCTGATCGTTAGAAAAAAAATCTCGTCACAATTTGCGTGAGTTTTCAAAATGGACGAACTTTGTTTTCTCCAAAGGGCCGAGTTTTGCTATAATTATTATCTAATTCGCGATTTTTACTTCAATTTTTTGTTTACGAAGAAAATCAGTTTTAAAATTGCAAAATGCGATCAATTTGCCATAACTTTAATAGAGAGAAATAAGCAATTCATATCATTTGTTGCTTTCCTTAGTCTTTTGACGTTGAAAGTATATTGACATTTTATTTTATTTTATGTTAGTTACATATATATATATATATATATCATGTGTCACACAGCACATACCCATGAATACCATTTTTATTAATTGTATTATTACATATTCATGAGATAAAAACACTTACATTCATGAGATAAAAACACTTGCATTTATGAGATAAAAATCTTCGACTTGCATACTTAGAAATGTCACTTCAAGCACAAATAACGTGTCAATATTTCCAAAGTAAAAAAAATTGAAAACTTTAATATATTTTATTTATTATTATTTATTTTCTTTCTTTTCTTTGGCGACAGTCAACTCTGTATAGCGGCAAGCAAGGTGTTGTTATGTAGAAAATATCAGCCATGAATCGCCGCGCGCATATTCCTTTGATCGATCGCTCAATTTATTGGACGCGACTCGCCTAACTGAGAGTGTCGGCTTGCGGCAAATCAAGCTTCGTTCAGCCGAATTGAAGTAATTTTATGTAAAATTCAGAACCAAAGCTTAAATGCGACGAGAAAGAGAGAGAGAGAGAGAGAGAGAGAGAGAGAGGGAGGGAGAGAGCATTAGATTCTTCGATAAATAAGTTATGTGTATGAATAGTTTTTTATTTATATATAGCTATATAAAAGATAAAAGAAATATGCAAAAATACGTCTCACTTTCTCGACGCATCAGTGGCATTCAGCGTATTGCTCTTATTATTATTATTATTTTTTTTTTTTAATTATCAACGCCCTATGTGACATATTGATATATACATAAAAGTGTTTCACAATTAGGATATATTTATTTTTTTGTTATTGGACATGGATGTGTTTTCTTCTTGATATTTAATTATCTTATCAAGATATCTTATCAAATATTTGTATCGTTTTTCATTGATTTGTTGTTTTGCAAAGCAACTATTTTTTGTTCAATTATCGATAACGATACTTTAAAATGTATATAGAAGTTATCGGGGATAATGTCGATGTTCGTGAAGTTGAAAATCGAAGTAATTGTTGATGCCCTATTAAATAGAACTGTCCCGACTGTGATAAAGCAACGTTGTGGGAGACACTTTGCCTAACCTACCTTAACAGCCTAGGACGGCAACATTGATGAGGAAATACGAGGGAGACACTAGCAAGGGGTGAAATAATACGTTTGCTGTTGCTTGTCGTGGACATGGGAGAGATGATGAAATTTATATCTCGTGATCCGATTGCAATCTCGATAAGCGCTTAATTAAAATTGAGCATTGCACGTCTATTTGTAGCAATATTAATATGTAAAGCCAAATTAAACTTTTTTATTAATTTTTCAATCTTAAATATATATATAGTGTATTTTTGGTTTAAATGAATATATTCAGTTATTTTATTAAATAATTGAGTTATAAAAAAATGTTTTAAATAAAAATTATTTTATTTAAAAAGGTTTATATAAAATATCTATTCAAACAAAATTTTTTTTTAAATTATTTCTCTTTAAATACTGTTTATGACAGTTTTTATTATAGAGATATTTTGTTCTCCTGTTTATACTAAAAAACAACACAAGTGACAATATTTTATGAATGACTATTAAGAATTTCATTTTATTGTATATTATCAAATTTGACATAAAATATTATAAAAAGCTGTAATAAAATAGATACATTATTTCATATAACAAAATGAAATTGTCATGGACAACATTTAAAAAAAAATGATTAAAAATTGTTATTTAAGTCATTATATATATCTTAAACAAAATAACTTTTATTCGAAACACTTGCATATATAATTTTATTATTTAAAGAAATAATTGTGTGCATATACACTGAAATCAAACATATTATATATCATTTTGAATATTGCTATTTTTTTTTTAAATACAAGTTGTATACGATTTATAATTCTGACACGTGTTAGCTAAAATTTTAGACGTGCTAAATATAGGATACGATATAAATACACATACGATAAATAATTTCAACTTTATTCACTAGACGAAATTATATCAACATTTCACAGAACCCGTGTTGCATGAAAACGGCGCGAGTAATTGCCGAGTGAAAAATTAAAATCGTGTGGAAGGGCTTGAAACAGAACAATGTCTAGCCGTTGTTTCGCTTCGCTAAGTTTTCTTAGTACGTACTTTAGAATTTATAAGCTTCATTTTTCATTTCTTTGTATTTACTTTAACTGCATTCTTCTTTGCGACAGCATTAAGTGAGAAATTGGAAAATCTTTATAGAATCTCACAATAAATTGTAATTTTTTTTATTGTTATAATTGTGCTCTGAATTTTTAAAACGATATAATAAACATTTATTTGAAAAATATCAAATGCCAGATTCTATTTGTTTGCTTTTCCACTTTCGTCAGAATAATGAAATAATTTATGCAAATTGCTCGCGCCAAATGCGTGACCGTCTCAATGAACCTATCAAAAGGACATCGCGAGGTAACCGTCCGTTTCCATGGCCTTTACGTAAAGCAAACGAAGGGTGTGGGAAGTGGAAAGAATGAGGGGGAGAAAGTGAGGGTGCGAGAGCGAGAGAGAAAGAGAGGTTGGCAGATCTGGAAGGTCGGAGGAATCGAGAGGGAGAGAGAGAGAGAGAGAGAAAAAGAGGGAGAGACAGGGTCACTTCGAAACTCTATAGGTAGGTTCAAGGACGACCACGCCCTGTCTGTCATACCACCCTCCGAACTAACCAACCCCCCCCCCCCTCCGGCGGATGGGAACGCTACGCGGTTCGCAAACCGCTTGGAAACAACCCCTAAATTTCAGGGCCGCGTCATTCGATTGGCGAAGGGCCTCCTCGTTTATCGTGCAATTCGCGCGTAAACGAACATAACCATATACCCGTGAAAAATATACAGGATATATCAGAAGTCACGCGCATATTTTACAAAAAATTGCGGACACGATTTTTCTCGCCAAAAAAAATTCATGTAAAAGCGTGATTTAATACATCCATCAAAATTTTGATGATATTAAATATATTAGAAATCGTATTTTGCAAAGAAAATATGAAATTTTTTTGCAATACTCTTCGATTTTTTTGAAAAGCATATTTCTTATCTTTTCGCTTTTACTCTCTTCTTTTGTTTAATTAGAGAACTTTTTACAACTTTCCTCATTAAATATATTTTTCGCGTTAAATCTTCTCAAAATAACAGGCATGATGATTATCAGATGAGTAGGGATAACAGACGTCGAGATATCCGTATATGATGTTTATTTTAAAATTGCTGACGCTATCCATAGTTTCGATTTATGCATTATTTTCCGTCGTTCGCCAAAACGTATCTAATACGAGGAACATAGATCGACTTTCTCGCCGGCATGTTGTTCTACATTTTTTGTCGACTTTCCATCGCGGCGAAGTATAAACTTTCTACGAATGATTCAGGAAAGTGCATCCGATCATAGTACGATACAAATGCAGCTTCTTCCTGAAATCTCATATAGCAATTTCATTATAAAATATCTTTCGCGACGTTTATGAAGATGCAAAACCGATGCGTTTTGCGTGTATGAGTTGATGGAAATAAATACCTCCTTTTTTTCAATATGCGTAATCCGAATTATTTATTTTTATCCTTTTAACTTTTAATATGAAATGGATTTAAAGCATTTTACGGTAAATGTACATTTCAATACTTTTTAATACGAAAAATTAAATTTAGCGATTTTGAAACTGGGGCATTTATGTTTCAGTGATTTACAATAAAATAAATCTTTGTGTTTTTATTTTTTAAGGGCTCTCAATAGAAATTTTTAAACATTTTATGAATCGAAAGTTAATTAAATAATAATTGTTGATTCTTGTGCAATAATTTAAAATATAATTGAAAAAAATGATTCCCCTACAGCTAAATAATAATTTCTCTTTCTCTCTCAAATAATATTTCAATTCATATGTAATATTATTTTGCGTATTGATCGCTGCAATTTAGATAGAGAAACGTTTTTGTGCACAAAAAAAAATTTTTCCTCTATTAATAATACAGGGTGTCCGACAATTCGCGGATCACCAATTGGACGCACAGTCTGTGAGCCGCGCGCCTGATAGTGTGCGTGAGCGCTCAGATGTTTATGACAGCTCACCGACGTG
>JBCEZX010000058.1:12288820-12316573 GCA_039654345.1 Cataglyphis cursor
TATAGAAAAAAATGGTACAGGACTTTTTTGTTCAGAATAACACTCTTTACCTTTCCTTAAAGGGTGATCCGCGAATTTTCGGACACCCTGTATATGTATATTATTTTTACGAGACTTGGGGACCTCTAATCTTTTTTTCTTAGAACCAAAACTACAAATGATTATAGCGCGATTTTTAAGAGCTTGTTTCAATCAAAAGATTATGTATTTATGTCAGCAACGGGACGTTGCATTTCTGTTGGCAACTTCCGTGAATTCTTCGAGGCGCGTTCGCGACACGGTCGCTGGTATGCATATGCATCGATGCACGTGCAATTGTCGCGAGCTCACGAACGGCTTATCGCTGTCTCGTATCTTAAAGTGTAACGACACCGCTTGCTCTTAAGGAGTCGATACCGGGACTCGAGTTCGATAAACTCGCACAGAGTTTCGCACCTATGGAAAATTTAACTCTACCATTATCGAGGAAGGGGAAGAGGAATTGCATTCTTCATATGTTTCTCTATTATTGGAATAAAAAAATTTCCTTCTGCCTTTTTATGAAATTATAAATATGAATAAAGAAAAATATTATATGTAATCTATCTATCTCAAGATATTATCTCTTCCTACACTTAGCGAAAGAAAGTGTAATATCTTGAGAACCAGTTTTATACAATATACAAGACCCATTATAATTAATATTTGCAATCATAAAATCTCGGTATCGCGGAAATTCTTTGCAAGATTGTTTCGTATATCTCTTTAGTACAGGTCGGCGAAATTGATAATTTAGTTTCGCTCGTAACGAATATTTATAAATGAAATCGCGTCGATTAAAGGAGTAAACGCACCGAGAATTCTTCTCTCGATATACTTATTTTCTAGTTTCGCTCATCCGCTCGCAATCGAGTGAAACGAGCTTTCCGCGCGTCGTTTCGCGGTGAAAACGTTCATTTGGGATTATTGGCGACGACAAAAGTGGCGCACTGGACGACGAGATATCGATAAAGATGTGATATGGTGTGTTAGGTGGAATTGCAACGTGATCGGAGTCACGGAGTCTAACTCATATCCCACAGTTTAACAACAGTTGGGTAGATAAAATCAGATAAGAAGTATATATTATCGATCACGTAGAATAATTAAGAAAGCTCTGTTATATATTTATTATCGGCATAGTTTGAAGAATTCTAATATTATTATATGTCTATAATGGCATGGTAATAATGTCGAAGAAATTAAAAAAAAGAAAAGAAATTTAAATGCAATGCATTTGTATCAAATATAATCGGTCCAAAATTCAAAAGTAAGAAAATCTTATAAATTTGACATATAGTTGTCTGAAATCTCGCCGATGCAATATGCAGAGGAGGAAAAATATCCACCTCACGCGATCCGTTGAAAGAATTTAAATTCTTATTCGAAGAAAAATTTTTCCTCGAACCCCGCACGTTTTTGGCACTATATCGAAACCCAGATACCGCATCGCGTGTTGCAGTAACACGAGATAAACTCCAGGGCGCGGACGCTTGTTTTTCGGAAGATTCTTATTCTGTTCTGTACTTCCTGTTTGCGCCCGCTATCAGCTGACAAGATGACGGGCTTTATCACCCGTTATCGCGTAGGTTTATTTTCACTTTTCGACACACCCGCGTCGTCTCGACGACGACGACGACTGGGACGATGACGACGATCTCGGAAATCGCGTGCTAGGGACAACCATTTCCGTGTCCATTCGATCTCTTTCCCCATTTTCTCATCGTCGCCAAGAAGAGTCTACGTGCGAGTTTGCTCGTTTCTCAACGTGATTTCGACCGCCTGGCGTTGTCAGTCGGCCCCCCCGATCGTATATCTTTGCCGAGCGTATAAAGTGCATCGCACGGAGGGCTGACCTTCGACCTTCGCAGAGATAGGTACCACGGCCATTATCGTTCACTTCCAGAAAATATGAGGAAAGAGACAAGGCGGAGTCGGAGAATGATTAAAAAGCGTGCGGTCGAAATAAAAAAAAAAAAAGTTGCGCGCGGATAGTGTCAGATAAAGACCGATCGCGTTATTGAGGCTGCGAGAATACGGACCATCCTTAACAATGGAATATTTCTACTGTTTTGTACTCGTGTCGATCGGTTTATCATTGCATAGTTGTTGCATAATTTCTTATTTACGGTGTAAAAACATATTCCTCAATTTTTAAGATTTTTACAAGATTTTTATTACATTAATCTTTTGTTAAATTTATTATAACGACACTCTGTATTTTATGAGCACGCAACGCATTCAAGGAAAATTATATTAAAAATATGAAAGATTTTATTCCTTTCTACCTTTTGTTATTGTAATGTAAAAAATTGTATATCTATATAATTTTTATATCTATAATAATTTTTTTAAAGAAGCATTTCTTTTTTATTTATATATGCTTATATAAAATTTTTATTTTTGCTCGTGAAAAATACTAAGAAAATTTGTCTCGAGTTTTTAAATATCTTGATCTTCTTATTATTCAGGATAAACTGGTTTTATTTCAGCTTTTATTCCAAAGCACGAAGATAATCTCCAAAAACAGAGGTTTATATAACTTTTTTTTTTTTTTGTTTACTTTCCATTGCGAAAAGATTAATGAAGCACAAGAATATTTGATATCTGACGGAGCCTCGCCGCTCCGTCGCAGTTTTATTGGTTCCGCGAAGATGTTGCTCAACCGACTGCATGCACTCGAGTAGAGAATAGCTCGGGCCGGTCTGTAGTGTCGATCCGGATCTTTGTGTACGATTCTCGCGGCAAAATTACAGCGCCCGCTCGTAAAGTCCGCGATATAGGTACGTAGGAACGTCCCGGGTATTCGCGAGGATGTATGCGTGCAACGTTAAACAGAAATAAAGAGAGAGAGAGAGAGAGAGAGAGAGAGAGAGAGAGAGCTCCATCCGGTTTTCGCAGGGCAAGAGGGCGAGAGAGGGCGCAGGGCCGAGACCCTGACCCTCGACAATCCGCCCCTACGCACCCGTTCTCGGTCCCTCTTCCATAGAAATTGCGTCAGAGCCCTCGTGCCAATTAGCCAAACATGGCCATGGCCCTCGCACATCGGGAGGGTTCGCCGCTGCTAAAAATCTCGGGGAAATTTCGGTGTCGTAACGATGGACTAGCAAGATCTAATTGACCCGGAAGAAAAAGGGTGCGAGGATATAATCTTAGATCTTACTTTGCTCACTCTTTAAATGTTAATCTTGCGATTAAACTTTCGCGAGTGACTCTTCGAGTACGCGCGCATCGAGTATTTTAATCGCTTGTTAGTTTTCCTAGACGTCATTGTGTGTTAAAAGCAGTGTTAAAACGCGAATCGTTAGGAATCGTCGCGTTTCGTAAAAATTTATTATTGGATGCTATCGTGACATGTCGCGCACTTCCGTTCTATTTTGAATAGAACGATTCTCGCGAAACGCTCTTTCTGAGAGACTACATTTTTCGTTGCTCTTAATTAACTCATGCTGCGTTATAACTGCATCTCTCTCGAGGACTCATTGTAGGAATAAGTTTCCTGGAACAATCGATAAAATGTTTAATGTTTCATACTTGAGTCACTTTTCTTCAACATCTATAACGCCATTTTGTCTTACAAAATGATCATACTTTCTTTATAGATATATATAAATGTCGCCCTTTTACTCTCTCGCTGAAACTCTTTAGAATAGAATTGAAAATAAATGCAAATAAAATTTTAATTTTTTTGAAAATGATAATTCAAAGTAACTTGTTCTAATGAATACAAAATTGAAAAAGAGACCGATCGAATCTCCATTCAATAATTTTAACTTTTAGAGCAGTTATCAACAAGGGATTGCTTCATTTTTAAAAGGATTAAAAAGAAGGAGACTTAAAAGATTTATTTTTTTATAACACTTAAATTTATAGCTTTCTATTATTTCACGTTTCAATATTCGCGGTCGAATTTTTAATTCTTGACGAGTGAGACATTTAAACATAAATGCGGGATTTATATGTAGCAGTAGGATCGATTTATTAAAAGTAGGACACGTCTGCAGCTTTAACTGTCATTACAAAATTTACAAATGTACGTTCAAAAGTAGTTCTTTTTTTACCTGCTTAACTTTTATTTAAAAAATTGTAAAATATTTATATTATTGATTATTAAAAATAAAATACGCACATGCATTTTTAACTCTAATAAGATTAAAATAATGCAACTTATTTCTGAAATCATAAAATAGTGATTTTGTTATTTTTGTTATCATTCGCGTTAAAGTATTATTTATCCGATGAATTATGTAAAGACGTAAATATAATATTCTGGAGAGATGTTGATTGACATTTATAGTGAAGAATTTATTTGCAATACGTGATTCTTATTCGATGTCTTCTGAATTATGTTCTTTTTCTTGAAATAAGTAAAATAGTGAAATAGGAGGAAATATAAAACTATATTTATCATATTGCTACAAGCTTATGAATAGTTGATGAATATAATAATTTTATTGTATTATGTATCAATTAGCGTCTTATTTGAAATATTTAATTTATTTTACGAATAGAAAAAATAAATAGTACTTCAAATATATATTTCTCGTTAGATTTCAAGCGAAATCCAAATACTATTCTATTTAAACGAAATTATTTAAATAATTTGTGCATTCGAAATATGCCCATCCTCGTCCTTCCGAGAGGATAATGATGATGATATTGGGGGGGGGGGGGGTGGAGGCGTAAAGACTTCTCTTAGTAGATGTCGAGTCATCGGATCGTGTCGTTCCCACTTCATCTTCTTCCATGTCTCGGAATTTAAGAATCAGTGGCAGGCAAGAAGGATAGATAATCGAGGGATGGGCGCGGACAGACGAAAGCAGGGAAGACGACGTGTCGGCTCCGAACCATTTTTTGTGGGGTTGGCCTCGATAGGACGCCGCTCCTGACGAGGGTTCGCGTGCTCCCGGCAAAAGGACTTCGGTGCGTTCACCGAAAGGCGAGAAGAAAGGAGGAGGAGGAGGAGGAGGAGGAGGAGAAAAAGGGGAAAGAGCAAGAGAGGTCCTGCGAGGATTATACTCGCTTGTCGCTCCGAATCGATGAGGGCGAAAGAGGAGGAGGGGGGGAGGGGGAGGAGAGAGGCTGTTTGTCGGCGGGACGGATGTCTGGATTGGGGTAGGACACGCCTGAAAGGACGTCCCGAGGACGAGAAGACGAAGGGGGGGTAGGGGTAGGTCAGCACCCACCTACGCAATTCTTGCGGAATCGATATATACCTTCGATCTTCTGCGACATGTATCCCCGGGTGAGAGAGCTCCCTACGCCTACTTTTTCGACCCTAACCACGCCTCGTGGGAGGGGGAGAGGTGAGATAAAAAAAAAAAAAAAAAAAATGTCAAGCGCACGCACCCTTCCTGTGCTGGCCGAAGCTCGGGCCGAGGTCTCGAATACCGTCCCATTCGACAGAGTGCGAGTCATTGGCGGGTGGTGGCTTTACTCGCCGGAAACTCGAGAAGGGGCGATTTCGGGAAAATATTACTTCCCGCTTTGTTGCATTATTAACGACTCCTAATGGCACGTTAGAAATTTAGGGATTGAACAATTGCAAATAATTTATTTAAAGAGAGAGAGAGAGAGAGAGAGAGATATGTTTCTACCTGAATACAATGATAATTCTATGTATTAATTTACTCCGTATTCATTTTGACATGAGGATTATTTATTTCTAGCGTAATGAGTAATAGACAGATACGCATGCGGTTGCAATAGAAAAAAACATTTATTTTTTATTATTTATTATTATTTATTATCTAATAAAATGCAATTTTTAATTAGTATTTAAAATTAAATTATTTTTTATGTTTATTAGATAAAATAGAGGTACACGAAAGAGGTATATTTTCGGAAATGTGTTAGGATCTTTACATTTTTCGGCGGCAGAAAATATAATAATGAAATTTCTTGCGAAACTTCTCATCGCAGAGAAAGAGATAATCAATTTAGGATGAGACATGTTCTTAACATTTAACTCATCTCATTATGTAGTTTTAAATGATTTTAATTCTGCATGCACATCCAATGCAATTTGGTCGATCACATAATTTCAATGGGTCATACATATTAATTACGTTACTGCGATAACCGATAATTAATATCGCCCGATCGGCAAACTCATTATCTCATATAAGACCGAAAATATCTTTATACAATAGAAACACTTGTGTCATCGTGATCCGAATCAATGCCCGATGATATCGAATAATGCTTTTGGATGCAACACATGAGTAATATAATTATTTTCGAACGATATACATAATTATAAATTGAAGAGAAATAAATTGAAAACGAGATATACGCAAGATCGATTTATTTGTTTTTTGAGAAGATAAAAAATCGGCGTCGCGTAATCCAAGTGTGGAAAGACGACGGTAAAAAAAAAAATTAGTATCACAATTTTATTTAAGAGTATTCGCTAAATTCCGTCTCGATTTCGCGACAATTCATGCTCACGTCACACGACCGGGGGAATGGTGTTTACGCGCTCACGTAACACACGCCCGAATGATTTATGTGCATTGGCTGCATTGATAGCACCGGGTAAGACTCGCCGATAATGTCGTATATCTCCCGCATGTGTGTTTTCTCGCGCTTTCTTCCAACTTTGTCGAAATCTGAGCGGCCGAAGGAGGAGGAGGGACGAGAGAGAGAGAGAGAGAGAGAGAGAGAGAGAGAGAGTGAGCGAGCAAGGAGAAAAGAGGGAGGAGACAGAATCACGCGAGGTTTCGTTCAATTAACTCCTAATCGTACGTTGCACCGCGACGGTACGGTCGTAAAAGCGTCACGCGCTCGTAAAAGCGTCAGCCGGTACGCAAAACAAGTATACGTACGTAAGAATGGCTCCGTACGTATATAAGAGGCGCGCGCACACATACATAACATTTACGTAAGTATGGGAGCCGCCTTGGGGTACATCAGTCAAGAGGGTGGAATGACGTCGTACGTTTTAAATACATTGCCTGAAGTATTATGGACATGACAATCAGGAAGTATATAAAAATATTTACGTATATAGAGGAGAGTGACGTAATCTTGGCATCGTCATATCCACGTATCGGACAGGATATATCTTTGGCCCTTTTTTTACGCGACCTCTTTAACATTATCGTGCTAAGATATAAATTACTCCGTTATACACGAGTGGGTCTATGGTGATAAGAAGATAGTTTTTTTTTTTTTTTTTTTTTTAAGGCAATTGAGAGAAGAATATAATTTGATTATATATAATAAACAAGTCGATAGTATTTTTATACAAATTTTTTTTATCGCGATTGAGATGATAATTAAATTCGTGGCACGCGGCCTCTCATTAAAATATTGCGCGCGATCGAGTACAATTCTAACACGAATGATAATACAATGTAATGTGACAGGTAATCGCGCGTTAGAGGTAATGGAAATGTCTCGGTATGCGCGCCTATACCTTGCCTCGCGATGTTTGATAAGGAAAACTCTCTTGAATACGTCAGGAGGGGGGGGGGGGGAAAGAAAAGTGTGACATTCCTTCCGTTTCGCGGAGAACAACTTTCTCGTTGTCGCCGCGTCTTGTATGTCACGCCGATCGATCGAGAGCGATCGATGTATGTAGGAGAGACGCGCGCGTTTCCCTTTTCCGCGATAAAAGCGACGCAGAAAAATCCCTGCTCGCGGCGGTAGGAGGCTGCGAGGCGAGGATAAGGAATCGCTTTCGATACGAGCTCTCGCTATTTTTACGTACTCGAAGAACGTGTCGTACACGCACGCACGCACACACACACACACACACACACACACACACACACACACACACACACACACACACACACACACACACACACACACACATGCGTGTCTTTCTCGAGGGCGCAGGTAGATATACACGCACGCAGTCGAGCGGATGGTGGAGGACGAGGGGGGAGGGGGAGGGGGGAGGGGGGAGGGGGAGGACGGCAGTTGCATCGAGTAAGCGCGATGCAACGGGGAGCGAAGGGGGGGGGGGGCGGACGGGAGCCGCGGGGAATGTTGCGGGGGGCACCGAGAGTAGGAAAATTCAGGTCGCGCCTTGACATACTTGCACTTACCACGTGCATCGGCCGAGCGGCACATGCGCATCGCATCGCCGTCGTGTTGCACCGCTCTCGCGGTGCGATTGGCATCGCGCGGAACTGTCGAAACCGCCGAATAAAGCCCTCGTCTTCCTATTCATCGCGAATATTCGTTAAATATCTAGAACACGCACCGGCACTGCGATCCGAACTCTCCGCAATTGTATCTCTCAAAATATATACGGGGGAGAAAAAAATATTACGCTCTCGCGTGTATACTGAAATTTAATCGCGTTACATAATCTATTACGGATGTAATTAGGACTTATCAAGTTTCATATTTCCATTTTATTCAACTTTGTTAGCGAAGGAATGGCATGTTGGCGAAATCTTGTGTATGGTATAAAGATAAAAAATATTTTTGAAGCAGTTATGAAAATATAAATATTTGATTGAAGATGTCGATCAGGAAGAGGTTGATAAAATAGAGAGTATTTGAAATAGAAAATATAAATATTTATAATTTGTATTCCCTATGGAATTGATGAATGATTAATATAACATGAAAAAATGACTTAGTTATATAATTTAAAATACTTCGAATTGTTTAATTAAATAATTTTAAGAATTAAGAATAAATATCTATTTCTTGTTAGGAACATAATGATATCACAAATAATATTTCTCTCGGTATATATTATTTTCATGAATGTGTAAAAAAGGCGAAAGTGGCGCGGTATGTCTTCGTGTTTCTCTTATCAGAATGCGATAGGCAATTATCGAAGTTGCATGAATTGCAGGCAGCCGCGATTACTCCGCAAATATGCGGGATATTACGAAGAAAATGACGATTACGATTTCGATGGCCGCTACACTGTGCGACCCGATTCGCGCGTTCGCAGCGTTTTAAAATAACGTCGAAGTCTGTCTGCAGATAAATGTTACATGTACGCGCCGTCGCGCCGACGTAATTCCGTCGCAAATTCGGTCACTGCACTTTCGGTTACCTTCTCGTCGCGCGACACGTGACGATAAAAGATGCACGGACGGAAAAAATGGATCCGCGGTGGTCTCGTGATGAAATAACGTATGACATGACACGTTATCGCCGGCAATCAAGGTTACAGCACCTGGAAACATTTCGTCCATCCCGACCTATCCGTTCTTGTTTGCTCGACGAACACGTCGTCAGCTATACGGAACGCCTTACAGGGAGGAAAGGTGGCGTACGTGTCAGAAGTTTATCGCGTTTAGAATCAAGTGTATAATACCTTGTGTCTGTGAACTGTAAAATCGAATTTACCTTTTAAGCTCACAGTCGAGCATATCCAATGCTCTTAAAGAATTCTTTCGCGGATATTGACTATACACGTACGCACTCTCTCTTCTCTCTTTCTTTTTCTAATATTTTATAAAAAGAATAGTTATTCCTTCTCATTATAGCAGCTATGTCTGATGCTTGATTATCGTGTACACGCGCGAATACAAATGTCATGTTTTGAATCAGATGGTTATCTGTCAGATGAGTGAAAGTATCATGTAATAAATGCAAGGAACGATTCATTGTACATGTAATTAGTACTATATATAATTAGAAATATAATATTAAGAATAAAATAAAAATGACGGAAGAAATATAAGATTACGATGTCTAGAGATATAGAGTGTCCTAAATTGCTTTTAGCACAGGTAATATAGATAGAATCTATGTGTGATCGTTCCAATGCCGAATTACTATCTATAATTATGAACTTGCTTAATCTAAAAATTAATTATCAATGTAGACTTTGAAACATACAAAAAAAAAACTTCACTTTCCGATTAAACGAAGTTGTTTTCGATAAAAATTAATATGTGACTTAATGAAAATTATGAAGATATTTTGCGTAGAAAGTATGACATGATAAATTTTTTAAAATTCAAAGATTATTACTATTAAAATTCAAAGATATTACTATTTATAGCTAAAAGATATTTATATATTCTACTGTCAACTTATTTGCTTCTGTGACACGAGATTGCTTCAATCGAACTTCCACTTTCTGCGGATTTCGTTATAAGTGCGATGAAGGCAAATGCCGTGAATCACGAAACAGATCCATCTTCATCGAAGATTGTTGAAGTGACAGCAAATAAAAAGAAGTATGTATATTTTCGGTTTGTACTTCGTACAATTGTAAGTGAAGTTTTCTCCGCCAAAAATCCTCGCTCAGAA
Source organism: Cataglyphis cursor (assembly GCA_039654345.1). Classification (NCBI taxonomy): domain Eukaryota; kingdom Metazoa; phylum Arthropoda; class Insecta; order Hymenoptera; family Formicidae; genus Cataglyphis; species Cataglyphis cursor. The sequence goes on from JBCEZX010000058.1 coordinate 12,299,075, forward strand.
ATTCCTTTGTTTAGTTTTCTATGTTTTTCGAGTTGGTCGATCACTTCGAATCCCAGCTTTTGCTAAAAATATCTATCAATCATCTCAGCCTTCTGGAATTGACCATAAGGAACGAGGAAAAAAAAAAAAGAAAAAATTGATCGACAGATCACTATATGAGCTGAAAGCGATGAAAGAATACGATTTACTATTTTATTAACAATGAAGGAGAAAAATCTCGCTTAGGAGAATTTATTTCTTCTATAAATATTTCTCCTTATATATTATATATTAAAGAACATAATATTTCTGTTGCGACGTAAATAGAAAATGTATGCAGAATTATAAAAAGTTATAAAAAGTTATTAAAATTGAATTTCGAATAAATTAGATAAACGAAAGCTCTCGATTCCCGCAAAATTGAGAATTTGCAAAATTGAGATTCTGCAAGATTTCCTACACTTGCACCAAACGATAGCCGGATACATCGTAGCTCAAGAGGAACAAGACGATTCTCGTCTCTCGGGAGGAAGAGGTGGGAGGAGGGGGGGGGGGCGGGGGGGCGGAGAGGGAAAAAATAACGAAGACGGACAACGATAGATCGGTGCGTGAGACGGGCTTAAAGCAACGCAACGATGCAAACCCGACTCGCCGGGTCTATCTAGGCCAGGGCTAGCGTGGCGAATGAGCTCGCTCGTGCGCGAAGAGCGCGCCTGCTTGTATGCAGTTCTGCGCGTGTTTACCTGCCTAGTACGCGCGTGCATATGTAGTACGTGTAACAGCCTCGCAAACTCCGAAACGTCGACGGAAGAGCAGGTGAAGGGGGAGAGAGAGAGAGAGAGAGTGAGGGGGGGGGGGGAGGGGAAGGAGGGTAGTAGTAGTCTCGCGCGGCTGGACCCGCGTATCTACTCGCCACTATCTCCTTAAGAGGATGAAAACACGCACACGCATATATGCATGCACGCGACGCACGCGAGACTCGCTGATCTCGATCTCACTTTCGATCCGCGCGCGTAGATCCGACGCCATCCTTGCGATCAATCCTGCATCACCGGCGTGCCACTTTATCGTCGGCTTCAACGAGGCGAGGAAGCGCAAGTGCGAAAATTCAGCCGTTACAATTATCTTCGGATGATTAAGGTTGCAGATACGAGATTTGTGTGTGTGAAGAGAAATATATAATATTTCTTAATTCTTAAAAGTCATTTTAACCCTATCGATATTTTGATAATAGAATATCCCGAAGGCCGTAATAAAAAAAAATATTTAAAATTTATTTTCTAATTTTTGTTATACATGATCATTTTCTACGGATGTTAAGGAATATATATACGTTTTTGTGTAGATTTTTTTCAAGTATTTTGAGGTAGCTGAAATTGCGACAAGACATTATGACAGAGAGAAAAGAGGAAAAAAAAAAATATATGACATATAAGGATTAATAATAAATTTGAATTTTTTTTAAATTTTCGACTTGTTTTTCGTAAGACAATTTGATATACGAGACGACAACGCAGAATGGAAATATTTATAACAATGTATAAATTCGTGTCATCGCGGCACTTGGCGACAGATAATTGAAATCGACGGAATTAAGCCGATGTAATAAAATTAAATGAGAACTGAAAAAAAGAAATCGCAAAGATATACGTAGAAAATAACAACGGGGAGTGAAAGAATACTATCGCATCGCTATTCGCGTCAAACGATTAAAGTGGAATCGAGTCGACGAACTTCATGAACAAATTACGAAAGAGTCTCTCCGCGCACGGTGTTATTATTAGACAATATGCGGCGTCGCGTTTCGAGCCGCCTTGACAGCCGGCTTTCCATTGACGTGGCCGAAAGGAAAAAGGAAGAAAATTGAATAAAAAATGATCGAGTCATCTCGAGAGTCCAACAGGAACATGTTCCACTAACGTTCACTTCGCATAACAAATAACGATGGCATAAAGTCTCGACAAAAATGATCACGTCGACGCGACTTTGAAGGAAGCATCCTTTAACGGCAATCTTTAACAAAGACGTCATGACGGAATATTCATACGATGTGTGGCAAAAGAATTTCCTAGTATCGCGCGATGATATTGTTTGTGCACGCGATTCGCACGAATCGTTCGTGTATATTCGCAGTTAACAATCGATCGACCCAGAGAACCCGACGCAGATAATCGGCTTCGCTTACGACAAGGCAGGCCTGCCTCGGCTCTTAACGCGCCGGCACGCACGCATTTCTCGTCGAGTAAACAATAATTCGCGTTCGCGCGAGTTGTCGGCTGTGCCGATGCCGAGGCGAGGTAATGGGAGCTCGAAGCAGGAAATAAAACCTGACTCACATTTAATTGCTTTCAGTGTACCCTACACTGCGCTATACGATCGCATGAATAAAGCGTATTTTTTATTTTAAACGGAGGAGGAGAAAAAAATGTGTTCCATATGAGTCGGCAGAAAATTCAGGAAATCAATTAAATTTTGTTCCGTTTTCGAAATTTCCACAACTCACATCATCATTCTAACTATGCATTTTATTTTATTCTTTTTTTGTTTTACATTCTATCCATTTAAAAAATTTTTTTTTTTTTTTAATGCTAATAAAAATATCTTTTACGATTATAATTTTAAAATTATTATTTCGAAATTTATTGAATAGATTATTTATTGAAAAATTATTTATTGAATAGATAAAATTATTTATTTTGGATAGATACAAAAATATGGTGTAAATAAATTCTCTATATTCTATTTTTATTTTATTTGCAACGCAAAGTGTCATTTATTTCGACAGACAAGTTTGTTGCATTGCGTCGATGTGTTTGTGATTTCCTGATGGGAATCTTTTTTCGGTTGCCTTGGACTTCGAACGATGACGTAAATAGTAAGATATTTGGACGAAAATAATAGCGAAGGTGGACGTGCGGTAGGTCAGCGAGCGTTCGAAAAGTTCAAACTAAATATTCGCAGAAACGTCACTTCATTTGAATACGCGCGGATGACAACGCGCGAATTTTTGTTTCCAAACGGAAACATTTAAATGTATCATTCCCGTGCATAAGTGACGAAAGTGCGAAAAGGTCACGGAATTCAAAAGTAAATAAAAATATGACACTGACTTTTTTTATTTTTAGGTTGCACGCTCTATTCCGTCAAAACTACCGTTTACAATTCGGAGATAATTTCTTTTTCGGACACGATTTCGCGATAACATCTTTCTCTATTTTTAAAAGTCAAGTGTATTGACATAAGCCAAAGCTAATTACGGCGTCCATGACAGTCCGTCGTTTTACTGTTGCGATATATGCGGCTTGTCTTACAGAAAAAAATTAAAATACTTTTTGCATCTAGCCAGAACAGATCCGAATTATTATCGAGACGGGAACCAGAAAAATCTCTAATGATTACCGATCGATATGAATTTTCGCCGTCTCTTACGATTTTCTAAGATAAGCTATTTTTTATCTACTTCCTGGAAAAATATAGAAAGCCTGAAATTCTCAAGGAATTTTTTTGTATCTGATGAAATCAGAAAATTTAAATAAAAAAATCTCTTTTTCATAAATTTACTCTTACATTGTAAGCGGTACAATCCGCCAACAAGCCAAGTGAATTATAGTGTTTAAAATATATTATAAATATATATCTATCTGCTTATATATCCAATGTCTTAATAAAATATTGAATATGCAGTACATATTCTTTATTTTAATTTTCAGTGGCAAAAATACAAATAGAAATGTTATGCAAACTAGAAAATTTTTATTCTAACAAGAGCTATTCAGTTTTTCTTTTTTTTCAGTACATTTCTAAATCTAGTACTTGAAACTCAAGTGATTTTGTGTTTTTACTTCATACGAATGAAAAGCATTAGAAAACGCGTATAATAAAAAGTTTATTTTAGAAAATTGCAGCAAAGGATTTTTTTTAGATATTCTTTTTATCCGGAATCTCGAACAAAGATATCTGGAATATCGGGGAATTTTACAGGAAATTTTTGTACAAGATTCGAATGGACACCCCGCTTTCCTTCTCGCGTAGCGTCCAGGAGCATGCTAATAAACTTTGCTCCGCTCCAGTCCGTCTCCTCTGCCGCGATCCTTTCCGGGCTCGCCAGCGTCGCCTCTCTTTGTCCGGCCCGGCCGTGTGTATCCTTACTCGCGTGTAGTACCAGGTCTCCGAAGCTATCTCTCTCCGTTTCGCGAGTGTTGCAGTTGCAGTTGCACGCACGGTGGGGGGACGCGCAGGCCTTGGGAGAGTTCGCTGCACCTCCCGTCCGTCCGTCCGTCTCTCTGTCCTGCCTCCTCCCTCCCTTCCGTATACGCTCCCCCGCTCATCCCCCGCTCTGTCCACCTTCTTCGTCTACCCTTCTTTCTTCCTCCTCCTCGTCCTCGACGACTACTTCCCCCTTTCCAAGTCGCCGCTAGCTTCGCACATGGACACACGTGGCCGCGACGTATACGTATGCGTTTGCATAGACGTGCGTCATGCCGTCATGTGTGTATATGTGTCGTATGCATGCGCGTGTCCGCGCGTCCCTCCTCTGCCTCTTCCTCTCCTCCTCCTCCTCTCTTTACTCTCCACGAGAAAAGGAGATACGACACGATCTTTGGGCAGCGCGACTCTCGAAGAGACGACGGATTCCTTGTCGAGAATGTAGAATTAGCGTCACGAGCGTATAGATAGATCTTTCTCTTGAAATCTCGCTACCGGAATTGCACGCTGCGATTTTATCGCACACTTTTTATAACTGACAATGAGTTAATTGATATGTGTAGCTTCGCGACAAAAACGACAGACGAGGTGTTTTAAAATACTAAGGAAGCTGTGTAGGAAAAGGCTGCCGGTACAAAGCGTAGAAGAATCGAAACGTAGGATATTTGAATATCGGAAGTAGAATTAAACTTGAAGCATCACGTGAAAAGAAATTATAATTCTTCGGGAAGCACTCTGCATTTTTTTATATACTATTTATCGTGGAGGTGACATGTCCACCGAGTTTATTAAATTTTGAACGAAGCAGGAAGTCGAAAGAAAAACCTTGCGTCGACGTTCTTAGAGCAAAGCGGATCCCGCTTCACCTTCGTTCGCTCAATCTCCACTCGTTCTCCGCGAAATCGAATCGAGCGATATTCGACATCTCTCGTCGGCGAGCAAGGAGAACAGAGGGAACGAAAGTGCAACCATGTTGCGTTTACGGCTATAAGCGTGGAGCCGTGCCAAGCCGCGTGTACAGTCAGTGCGGGTAATTCTCTCTGGTAGACACAATAAACGAAGGTATATCCGCGCCGTATCTCGTGACAAGAGGAGGCCGAGTGTTCCACGATGGCGAAAAGAGTAACCGTGGAAGCCGAGGAAGTTGATCGAGATGCGACGAGACGTGCAATAATGCTCAATCGAGAGATATTTCTCTTTGCGACTTATAAATAATTACTTAAGATCACAAGGAGCATTCGGGAGAGAAATAAAATTTTTCCTCTTTATATCTCGATAAGACATAAGCATAGATATATTGGATAATAGATTGAAGATGATTTACAAATTAAAAAAACCACACGAGAAATTAGTGTACAATTTCGAGGATATTTAGGATTATAAATGAGATTGAATTATTATTATATAATTATACATGAAAAAGATCGATAATTTAATTATATTTGCTTAATTTAATTATATTGGTAAAAGTTATTTTATATCTTGAATAAAATAATTTAAATTTAAAAAAGAATATTTTAAAAACATGACACATTCTTTGGTAGTATTATGTATACATTAACTGTGTTGAATAGTATATTTAAATATTTTATTTATAATTTTATTTTATATAATTAAATGTTGATGTATTATAATATAAATCTTTATTTCTTAAAAATTCTTTGTAATCTGAAAAATATATTTTGTTTTATAAATCTTTATGAATTTATATTGTAGGATTATGAAAATGTATAAATAAATGTATAAATGTATACGCAGAGACATAAAGCGTACAAAATAATACTACATGATGTGAACTTAATAATAACAATAATAATAACAACAATATTGACATTTTCACGAGATCATCTCCACCAAGATTAAAAGAGGAGATCTTGTGATGGAAAACCAGTTGAAATTAAAAGGCAGGCATGGAGGGAAAAATTGAACTTTAGTTCGATGAGGGAAATTGCAACAGAAATAAAAACTGTCCGAATCGAGATACCATGTACAGTAGTATCTAATCGATATAGATCTCGTGCCATGACGCGACCAATCCCGATCGTTAATCAACCGACCGAAGACGAGAGCGAAGAAGCGCGACGTAAGAACTAACGAAAGAATTGCCAAAGCCGTATTTAGCGCAATGAGCAGCGAGAAGAAGGAGGAAGAAGCGGTGGCCCTCCCGGTCGTTCCAGCCGCGTGCGACCGAACACATTGTAGACACAATAAAGGGGAACGTTTTAAACAATAACTTCGCGGCCGGACGTGCGTCCGAGGCGCGCGTGTGGGAGAGAGAAAGGTACACGATGCGTGCGTGCGTGCGTGAATACGGCCGACTGTGCGTGTTGGGGTCTCGCTGGAATACGGATCGCGGACCTTGGAAGCCGTTCGTAGCGGATCGAGAGAATCTTTCCGGTTCTCGCGGACGTGAGCTGAGGGGATTCTTCTTCTTCTTCTTGTTCTTCTCCTTCTTCTATTTCGCCGTTCTTCCTCCTTCCCCCTTTCCTCCCTCCTCCTCACTCATCTCGTCTTCTTCTTCTTCTTTTTCTTCTTCTTCTTCTTCTTCTTCTTCTTTTTCTTCTTCTTCTTCTTCTTCTTCTTCTTCTTCTTCTTCTTCTTCGACGTGTCCTTGGAAAGTCGCATGCACGGGACTGCTTCACGGTTTCTGGCACCTCCTCGTGACTGCTCGTCGAACACGCGCCACGCTTCGCGGGACGCGCGGGACGAAGAGGTCCTTATCCGTGCAAAGCAGCACTGAGAATTCCCGGATTCCTGCGATGAAGGACGATGACGATGATGTATAGACGTGACTGTTTTAATTATACTGCGAAAACTCATTTACGGTAGGAGCTGTAAATATACGCTTTCGCACGTGAAAGATATATGTTTCGTGACGACGCGTCTATTTATTACGGTCAATTATTACGGCTGCGATTATCATTTCAATATTCAGATTTATCGGCTCGTTATAGAACTCGAAATATAAAAACTTTAGAAAATATTTCTAAATAATTTTTACTTTAGCGTAAGAAGTAGGAAAGAAATGATTTTTATACGGCGCTTGTTTTTATTAAAAAAAAAAAAAAAAAAAAAAATACGGCGACAAGAAAATTTTCCGGCCGTTGTTATGTGGAACGCGACGGCGATTTCGCTGGCGATTTTTCTTTCTCTCGCGTTTGCTTGCTTCGGGTTGTGATTTTCACGGGAGGAAAACGAGGCGAGTGGCGCGCGCGCGCGCGCGCGCACACTCGCGCGCCTCGGCGGATCCGCCACCCTCGTGTCCTTGAAGAGTCTCGGATAGCGAGAGGAGGCCCTCTTCACGGTTTCTGGTACCTTCGGGCATATTCGCCGCGCTCGTTGTCGCTTCTCCACCCTCAATGCTAATTTAAAGACGATCCAATTTAACGAACTATCAATAGTTTTTGTTGTGTATTCAATATCACCGATAACTCCAAAATCAATAGCTGATTAGATTCGGATCGCATTCTCGCGATGATAATTAATTAGTAAAAAATTAAAACTTGCATGCTTGATAAACGTGGAAAAGATATACACGCTGCCATAGAATTATTATGCAAGAAAAATTGCATTTTAATTTTTATTTATGACAACTATCTTGTTAGATGTAGATGCTTTTCTAGATCTGGGATTGTCATGGGAACATTTGAAATCTTTAATGAGGTCTAGCGCACAAAATCTTAAATTTACTCTTTTGCTTTGAATGATTTGAAGCGGTGAGGAGGCAAAAAAAGGAGAGGAAATCATCCGCGTCGGGGAGAAACGTGTTGAGGAAAAGTGCGCGTTAGTCTCGGACTGAATCACCAGTTAATATCTCTTCCTCCTCTCTTTTCACCTTCCCGCAAGAATGGCGAAAAATTAAAGACGCTTCCACGCCGGCGAGGCTAACGAATCACGCAATATTTAGAGAAACTTTCGATGCATTGCCTATTAATTTTTAATTGTAACGCTCGATTATCCATTATTTTACTGCAGAGCCTATTCAATATAATACTTTATATGTAATATTTACATTTAATATCTCGCGAGTTAATTGACTTATGTGTATCATTGTTCGCGCAAATGATTTTATTATTTTTATTATTATTATTAATTTTATAATTATATTTAAAAATTGCGATAAGTAGATTTGTCTCATGCTTGTATAATAATTAATTTTATAAAATAACAATCGAGAATAATGAATGAAATTTTTTCTTTAATTTAAAGGAATTATCTAACATTGCATCGATAAAATAATTTACCGGCTGTTTTGCGTAATCGATTGTCAATTTTGCGAGATTTATTTCTGCAGATACGCTAATGCGCAATGTTGATAGATCGCAGCGGTGAGATCTTTTTCGCAAATTATATTATATCTCGTGTGGTGAGAGTAGTTTGACTCGCGCTGTAGGTAATTATCGGGAGGCGCATGCACGTCAGCGTTTCGTGTTAATTCTTTGTAAACCGTTTAATCGAATCGCCGCACCAGATATTAATTGCGGGAGGAAGGCGAGAAAAGAACGAGACACGGGATGCACTTTCTTCGCCGCGCTGCACGCGCACCATTTCGCGCCATCGTTAATTAAACGCATTCGTTAAAACATCTTTTTCATGTCCACGAAAGTCCATGATTTCATGAGATTTTCGTGATGACGTTTCGCCGCATTTTATTCCGACTCTGAGTCGACGTATTATGGATAGGGTACTTTTGTACGTTTCTGGAAAGATACATTTTATGCCAAAGCTTGCTGGACAATTATTGGAAATTAAAAAAAGAAAATATAAATATAAGTGTATATGTAAAAAAAACTATGAATATAAAAAAAAAACTAGAAGTAAAATTTCCATTTTTTCTCTGTTTTGTTATTAATAATACGACTTATTCTATTACGAGAATCAAGAGATTGCTATCTGCGAGAGTGAATTATTAACACAAAATTTGCCCATGCTTTGAAGAGCGATGAATAAATTGTGATAAAGACACAACGAGATCGAGATGACAATTGGAAAGGTTGACGGCGTTCGACGTAGAAAGTCGAAGAAAGAGAACGTGACGCTTATATGCAGAAAATTGAACGGCACACTAGTAATACCACGATGATTGCGATAAATAATTAGCGGACGCGTCATGCGCGTATGCGGCTCTGTATATAATCCATGTGATTAGTCTCGTTGGCCGTCAATTATGGATAAACAAGTAGTAAATATAGTAGATCAAAAAATGAATGAGCAATTAAATCGATAAATAAAAATAATGGAGAAGAGGAGATAAACGCAGTCATGGCCGAAGAAATAAAGAAAGCGTAGGATTTATCTTTACTCGAAGAGAGAGATTATAACCTTTCCATATATCTGAGAAAAAATAGGCGAAGTATAACGCGTATTATCCCTTGCATTTCTTTTCGAGGAGCAATTGCATGCTATGAATTTTTCCGCGCGCAAAAAGTTTTTAAATAGAAAAATACGCGTGTGTTTAGACATTGTAATAATAAAAAAATTATTTACATTAAAAAGTGATATACATCGAAGTTTATTATAATAATATTCAATTAATATTCAGTATGATTAATATTTCAATATGATATTGAAAGATTGAATATTAATATTGAAAGATTGAATATTTCAATCAATTTATATTATTAAAAGCGCAATTGTTTCATTTGCGAAGAAATTCTAAAGAAAGATTCATGCGTAAACGGTACACCTGTTGCATTAACTTTACAAAAGATGAGATATCTTTATATATCATATCTAAATGAAAAAAAAAAAAAAAAAAATGAATCCGTGCGTCATGAAGTCTCTTGACGCGCGGAGTCGATACATCCTTTTGTCATAATTATGACAATGGCGTAATCGTCTCTCGTTGGTCGTGCTCAAAATTGATCAAGATACCGTCGTGTTTCTGGGTCACTCGGTCGTATATCACCGAATTAGCCGGTGAAAAATAAGTGCGGCCATTCTTCCGCGGCGTTTTATTAAAGCCGAGCGTATCATCGACGACGAATGCGTAATATGACTGTTTTATAGTAGAACCCAGGAAAACATTTTCGAATTTCACTGACACCTTTGTGTAAGGTTGTATGAAACATTGTTTTAAATAGATAATTTACATTTTACTTAATAAACGAAATAACAGAGAGAATGATGATGCACTATTTATCACATGAAATGTGTAGATTTTCCGGAACGAATATATTTCAAATTATATTTAATGTCGAAAATTCTATGTGGTATTTCCTTCCAAATGATTTCCGAGATTTAACACGTGCATAGTTGTAAAGATTGATATTTTTAGAATGTTTGAAGTTATTTATAAACTCTGACAGACACGCGAGAATGTTCGCGAAATGTTTTCAATATTATAATACTTTCAATTTTGAGGTCGGAGTCAAATGTGTCGAGTCAGCATCAAGAGGTCGTTAACGTGTGCAATAAAATAAGAATTAGTAGAATTAATAAGTAACATATTTCGATATATTGCTTTGAATATTTCACTTTATACAACATATAAAAAATTATGGAAGATAGTCGTGCGAGTGCGTTTATTGTTGAGCAATACAATGAGTCAAATTAAATGGATGAACGCGTAGTGATGGTTTCGAAATCGCAGTTTTCCTGGATCGAGGCGTTGTTTTGCGAGAGTTACGAGATTTTCTCTCCCGGGGCCGGCAACGTCGGCCGTTTTTGCGCTAAAATAACTCGGTCCCCCGTCGACGGTGGTGGCTCTGCCCCACGGAGGAACGACAAATCGAGGATACTAACGTCAGTGTCTTTCTCTCTCTCTCTCTCTCTCTCTCTCTCTCTCTCTCTACACGCATCAGGATCCCTTTAATGCAGATGTCTCCCGCCATCGTGGCGCAGAAATTCGTTTCGCGTCGTAAAAACTCAAATGTCGTTCCTTTGAAACGATTCCGCTTGATAATTGTACGAGATAAATTCAAGAATGTTTTAAAAATTTATTCATCTAAATTTTTTTATTTTCCTTTCAACTTTAATTAGATATTTAACTTCAAAAATATTAAAAAATTTTCTTTTTAATATAAAATATATTTTATATTACTAAAATAATATCTCCATATACTATATGCTATTGAAAACGCTAAAAAGACAATATGCGTTTTCTGAAAGTTTTCTATAAATATAGTTCTCGAGTTTTGACACATCCATATCGGACTGAATGTCGAATGAATTGCGATAACGCGATATTTGCGATCGAACGTTGATCGATCGCTGTAATATTAGGACGATTTGTCGCGTACTCTCGCGCAAACGCGGCATTTAACGCGCGTACAGCATCGCACTTCATGCTGGGTAAACCGCGATAAAACTTTCAAACTGTTTCTCGTGCCCGATATTGCGACGGTACGACTCGTGGCTCGATCGATGAATTCATCCTCTAAAGAAGACACCGCGCCGACAGGTATCGGAAAATGTCACTTGCTCTCTAGCTTTTCTACGCGATGAAACAAGATTTCTTCTCGTCGATCGCAATGCTTTCGACATTGTATCATTTGTATTTTTTTTTTTTTATTTTAAACATTTAATATCGAAAACTCGAGAAAAAAGAAAAAAAAATATATGCTTTTCCAAATTATTAATCAGTGTTTTGTAATTATTTATATTGATGCGTGCTTATTTTTAATTGTGCATAAATCGATTATTCGAGATTCTTGAAATCTATAAAGAATTTAATAACTGAAGGGAGGAGCTTTCCGTAGAAGAGTCCAATATTCTAATAATTTATTTTATTTAAGAACTCTCAATCTCATACATCAACAATGTTAAATTAATTGACGACTTTTCGCATTCGTCGAAATATTACAAAGTGAAATTTTGACTCGTGATATGAAGTGGCGCATAATGCTTTTATTTATAGTAACGACGTTTATATGCGGCTGGGATTGGATTTTTATTTAAGAAATTGATCACACTCTAACTAACTAATTCTCCGGGTTGCCGCAAAATCGCTTATTCCTATTGATCGTTTCTCTGGGACATGATATTTCAGACTTAGTCGTTAAATTACGATTGAGTCGCGTAAGATAAAAAGAAATGTTTGAAAAAAATAAGCATAAAAGCGCAAATATTTCAAAATTATATATAAAAATTATTCAGAAGAATATAAATCAGCTGATTGTGGTTGGAAGAAATTTTTTCATCTCTTTACCAATCATAATTTCACCTCTATATTTTATTTTTGGTTCTCTCGAGCATTCAAATTTTAATGCGACTTATTCGCCCGCTTGTACATTTTTCTTTTTTATAAGACGGCGGTGCTGACGAGAACTTGTTTGGACGTCGCGCGACGTCATCGACGTGGGACACCGTCCTCGTTGAGGAAATCCTTTGTCAATGACGCGATGCGTTCTGGGAAGCGAGCGTTTCTTTCGTTGTCTCGCTTATACATATACCCCTCCCGAGGGGAAACGAGATCGCGATGCAGTTGGCGAGCCAATAATTCTGCGGTCTCTATCGCGATCTATCGAGCATCCCGATATAACGCGCTTTTCTCGCTCGCCTGGGGGGGCCGTCGAGCCTCCCTCGTATAACGCACGAGTACGCGAATACTTGGTGTCGCTCGAGAACAAGAGATAGGCGACCGATAAGCGGTCCACTGATAATGAACAAACATTATATATATACATATATATGATACGGATCGTCGTTGCCACGTGAAATCATATTGTTTTCAGAAACATAAAAAGTGTAATGAACTGATTGCATTTAAAAAATTATTATTATTATTATTATTTAATTATTATAATATTTAATATTATTATGTATATTAAATTAATATTTAATTAATATTTTTAATTATATTAAATTATATTAAAATTATTATTATATTTAATTATTATTTAATTGGAATCTCCCTCGCATGCGATTTATAATTTGAAGCAATTCATTGAAATAATAGAGATAGCAGCGAACATATTCGCGGATATCATCGAAACATCAGATGCTTTGTCTTCATTCAATGACAAAAATTAAATTAATTTATTTCGATCCTCGCGATGTATATATTTATTTCAATTTCATAGTATGTATATTTGCTTGCGTTCTTCTCGGAAACTAATGTTAAATCGATATCTCCTTCTCTTTCTTTTCTACACGAAGAGAAAGGATGAAGAGTCACACAGCGCCTACATGTAGCCGCCTTTTTCGTGAACGAAAGGTGAGTCGACCGGCGCGGCGCGACGCGAATTACGAAACGTCACCGCTTCGAAATTCGAATCGCGTATCGCTCGCTCGAGAGCATCGTAGTTGCACCTGTGTTTACCGGCTGCAGCGCGGCCGACTCTCCGGATTGGAAGGAAGAGAGTTCCTTCTCCCGGCGACCTCGGCCACGCACGTTCACCCATACCGCGAAGAGTCGCGCACTAGCATTCCCGTGCGTGCTCGCGCCTCCCCTTCCCTGCGACAAGACGGACCCGCGCATCAAGGCGGAAACAATGTCAGGGGCCCTCGTGGGCCGAGAGAGAGAGAGAGAGAGAGAGAGAGAGAGAGAGAGAACACCAGGGGATCAAATTTTTTGCCTAGCAATGCGACGTTTGCGATGAGATACGATTGCATTTCTTTACGTTGAAGAGTGAGATAACAAATTTTTTTATGACAAATTAAATTCCTCATTGCAGAGATAGATACTTAAAAAATCTCAGAGTTGATCGATTTAATTGGAGAGTAAAAGAGACATGCTGCTTTCTTCCCCAATTTTTAAATTTTGATCTTAATTTTTATTTAATTTTTAGCATTAAATATCTTGGTACAAAAATTTATTCTTCAATATTATAAGATTTGGATCTATTTCTTTTAATAATCATAATTTACTATATTTTTATTATCTTCCTTGTATGTGTAAAGAAATAATCATATTCCGACAATTCCCGCAAATAAAATTGCAGAAATATTATTTATACTATTTATACGCACATACTATTGGTTATATTTACAATTGACATTTATATGTATACTCTCGACTATTATATATCTGTCATTTATTCCAATATTATTTTACGCGCGCTCGATGCTTTATTCTCGGGAGCGCGATAGTCGCCTCTGTTTATTCGCCTCGCTTGTTTTATTTCCCGCTTATTTTGAGATCCAAAACTACTCGTATTTCCCGACGATCGAAGGTTAATGTCACGCGAGACACGGCAGCAACAATCCATTGCGAGCTTTCGGTTAAGTGTCCTATCCCAATAGACTGAAAAATAGCTTTCCCTCGAGAGATGAAGAACGAAGGAGCGAATAAAGCAGAGGACAGAGAGAGAGAGAGAGAGAGGGAGGGAGGGAGAGAAAAAAAAGAGAGACATTTATTATTAGAGGCCAAGCGGGACCAGGCCGTCGCTGCCTCCGCCTTTGCCTCCGCAAGGGAGGGCGTCACGGGATCCGACATTGCGGTAGGCTACGCATATCCCGCGCGTTGCGTCGCGCCGCGCCGCATGTGTAATGGTACCGTGTTGTTGACGCATACGCGTGTGACAGCGGCCGCGCCGCATCGCCGACTGGTGCCTCTGCTGGCGAAGAGCGGCGCGGACGGACGGCAGCGCCGAGCGCGCCCGAAGTCGCGCGGCGAAGACGGCCGAGCGGGGACGGTCGGGCGCCCCGAGCCGAAGAGCGCGACGCGGAGCGGCGAACGTGCGCGAGCGAGAGTGAGTCCGGCGCGCGGAGTCGGAGTGTGAGAGTCTGGAGAAGTAGCGAGTGAACGCGCGCGAGAGTCTGGACTAGCGGGCTACCCCGGTTCCGAGTCAGTCAGTGTGCCACCGGCGACCGTAGCCTCGGTGCAGGAGAACACACGCGTTTACGCTCCGGCAGGTCGATCGCGCGTTCCCCATCTCTCCTCTTTCGTTTTGTTTTTTTCCTTCTCGTCTCTCTCTCTCTCTCTCTCTCTCCCTTTTCGGAGATCTTCGGAGGGCGAGAGGAGTGATACTGCGTGATATATTTCGTCGATTCGCGTATTCGAGTATATAGTGACGAGTAATAGAGCGATCGAGCGAGTCGACGAACGAGTCGTAAACCTCCTTCCTCGCGCGCGCGATATCAACAGCCTTTTCCGGCTGTCATCGTCGAGGCTGACTTTTACCGCGTCGGCGAACGTTCCGCGAGAGGTGAGAGCGCTCGGAGTAAGTGAACGGGTTGAGTCATCGGAAACGCGGACGCGCAACCTCGCGCGCGATATATCTCGGAAAAGCAAGCGGGATTTGAATCGCCGCTCAAAGTATATACGCAACCGTCTTTTCGCACGGCAAGTTTCCTCCGCCGTGTCTTTCACGAGGATCCTTCTCCGTCCTTATTTCCCTCGCCGAATCGCAAACACTCGTTTCCGCAGCTGCGTCCTATCCCGACGTGAATAATCGGACCTTCGATTGCCGGTTGAGCCGGAAGTGAGACGCGTCTCTCGAGAGCGGGCAGGGACAGCACCGACACCTCGCGAGAAGAGAAGAGCAAGTTCGAGATACGATTCCAAGGACGAAGTAATCGTGCGCCGTCCGTACGGGGAAATCCCCGGCGAGTGCAATGTCGTAAAAATTCATCGTCGCCGCTTCGGAAAGTGCGGGATAACACGCGTTCGTGAAAGGATTACGAGATGCCGTACCAAGTGTCCTGGTAGTGCGGAAAGGATCTATCGATCGTCGAAGGAATTCGGGAGGAGGAGGAGGAGGAGGAGGAGGAGGAGGAGGAGGAGGAGGAGGAGGCCTGTTGACACTTGACACGGCTCGAGTGCCACGAGGAATCATGCTCGAGGATCAGCCGTTGGACCTGAGCGTCCGCGTCGGCGATTACGCGGAGGACCTTGCTAAGGAGGAGCGGGACGACGGGCCGGATCAGCGTGAGCGCAAGGACCTGTCCGTCGACGATTACGGTAATCGCGCGGCCGCGGCCGCGCTCAGGCTCCGCGGATGCTTCGCCGCCGCGTCGTCCGAGTACGGCCAGGAGCGGGAGGACCGCACCTGCTCCGAGGACTCGGACGACTCGTGCTCCGACAACAATCAGAAGAACGGTGGCGCGAGGTCGCGCTCCAGGCCGCCCGGCACCAAACCCTACAAGAAGAACCTCATCAAACGATATCGTAAGTCTTTGGAGACTCGTTATCGGGGTGAGGGGGGGGGGAGGGAGGGGGGACAGGCGCGTTTCGCCTCCGCGGCCTCTTATCGTTCCCGGAAATTCCCCGTCAGATGTTCCGAGAGTCGAAACGAGAGCTCGTTTTAGATTTTCGAGCTCTGTCGCTTTAGTATTTTGCCGCTTTTAGGTACACTTTATTAGAGCAAATAAATCAATTTGATTAATTTTTGTAAAAAAGAAAAGACGTCATTTATTCGAAAATTTGGAAAATTGTATGTTAAAAGAAGATTTTCTTATTCACTTTGAGTTGCGCGATAAAATATTGTTATAAAGATGTTATAACGTCTAAGAAAAAAATATTTATTTTGATTTGCTCAGTTAATTGAATTGAAAGGAATTAATCGTCACAAGATTCTCGCTCAATGTCGATACCTTCATACATATTAATCGCAATATATTGGTTACCTACTTTGAGATCTATTTAACGGTAAAAATTTTCTCAGGTTGCCATACAATTCGTATACAATGCACGACCGTCATATGTGTCATTCATCAATGTGTCATTCCTACGATAAGGTGACTAATGTGTCATCGCAACTCAATTTAGCGCATATTTTTTTAATTGCTAATTTCAAATCTGTCAAAATCTGACCGAGGATTATTCGAACGTACGACAAAATAGATATCGCTCCTCTCAGAGGGAATAATAAAATATTCCCTTTCCTCTTCTTTCCGCTATATATAGTGTGGCGTGAAAAAAAAATCCTATGAATATAAGATGGCTAATAAGTTATCGTAACTCAATTTAGCGCACATATTTTTTAATTATTAATTTCGATTCTGACATAATTTGCGAATGAGTGACAAAAGGGGTGCCGCTCCTCTTAGAAAGGATAATAAAATATTTTCTTCCTTTTTTTTCTGCTATATATATTGTAGCGTGAAAAGCAATTCTTACGCTACTCGTATTTTGCGTCGAGACGCAGTTCGCGTATCTGGTGCGTATGTCATGATACGGTGCGCACGCATATGCGTGCAGGGCCAGTGCGTAATTTCGGCCGATAAAAATATTACGCAAGTCGCGCCGTCGAAGGTCGTTTCGCAAAGCGACGGCGGCGGGATCGAGATATTCGTCGACCCGTTTTGCGTAATCGGGCCCCGCAATCGTTATCACACCGTGAGACCGTCTCCTCTTCCCTCTCTCTCTCTCTCTCTCTCTCTCTCTCTCTCTCTCTCTCTCTCTCTCTCTCTCTCTCTCTCTCTCTCTCT
>JBCEZX010000058.1:12319662-12330506 GCA_039654345.1 Cataglyphis cursor
TATATATATATATATATATACACACATATATATTATAGATATATAGGTATTCATGTAAAAAAGCAATATCGCGAATGATGTCATGCGATATTAACATTAACATTAACATAATTGCAACGTAATTGGTATTGTATTAGTAATGTGGATTTGAAAAATCATTTTGCTTGAATAGAGCTTTAAATTTTCCTTTTTTTTAAATTTTATTTAATTTTTATTATTAATATTATTCATTTTTTATGAAGAATCTATTATTAAAAATCTAGCGAATCTGGTTGTTTTTCTGATAAGAGAGCAAGAAAATAGCATCGTACAAAGATTCGTTAGAGACACAGGAGAATAAAACGGATAGTTTGTTGGTGGAGGGAGATGGAAGTGAAGGGGGAGAAAAATCGGAAGCCGAAGGAATAATTCCAATCTTTAAATCATTTTAAGTGCGAATTTGCGTTCCTTTTCTTTCTTCTTTTCTCTCTCTCTCTCTCTCTCTCTCTCTCTCTCTCTCTCTCTCTCTCTCTCGATCCCGCTAGAGTGCGTGGAGAGGACGACGGATTACTTCCGGTTACGCTTCTCTCTCGGAGTTAATCAGGAAATGAAGATGCTTCGATCGCCTCCTTGGGGGAAAACGCAGCGTCTGTCGACCGTAGGGTTAATCAGCGACTTGCGCTCACGGGGTTTGCTCCTCCTTTCCCGCCGCCTTCGTCCCGTCTGCTTTTTTCTTGACGTATTACGGTACGAGAAAAAAGAAAACGAGTCTGGACACGCCCTGAAGAGCGCCGGATGATGTCGTTAACCTGGGATAGTCTCGAAACCGATGTGTGTCGAGGGACACGCGCGTTCATATTTGTCGCCCTCTTTATAAAACGATTTTGTTTAATCCTTCCGTTATCATATCATCAGATTTGCTCTAGATTATTTGTAAAGAAATTTTCTAATTGTATGACGGATGAGTATTGTATCACCATGAGATACGTAAATATAACGTCATTTATTTGACACGATAAAATAGAAAAGATACGCGTTGAATACCTGATATTCGTCGCAAATTCGATTGTTGGAGAATATCCGCACCGCAAACGACCAAACGCAACGATCGTCGGTGCTTGTATTTAAATAGCTAATGGTTCGAGGAAACGCGTGGGCTCATTGTGATTCAGGATATTGGTCCGCCAAGGAAGGAAGGAAGGAAGGAAGGAAGGAAGGATTCGCTTCCTGTCTGCGCGCACCCTCTCCTAGCAGCAACAGCTTGCTTTTTTCCGTTCCTTTTCGTTCGCTCTACGAATCTCTAGACGAAAATTCCGTCTCGTTCGCGCGTCATATCGCCGAGAATATCGCGATTCGTTTTCACCAATCAATTGTCTGTTTCGATGCGATTAAAGTATCAGAGATTCTACATAAATCGACTTCTACATAAATTTTTTATATTTATTTTTTCAAGTCATAGAATAATAACAGTCAATAAATTCACTTTCTAAGCGAAAATTAAATATGCTAATGTGACAAAAAGTACAGTATTATCTCTAGATTTTGTATTGTTTATGATTATATACATATATAAAATATAAGATATAATTCTAATTGTGCATATAAAGACAGTCATTTTCCCAAAGATGCTAATTATTAAATTATGTTCCAAAATTATTATATTGATAATTGATATTTGTATTTGTGTGTAATAATAAAGTACGAATAATTAGATCGAGATTTGAATCAACGAATATAAATAATTACGAAATAAAGATATCTGGAAAGTTGATAATTGAATGTTAAGAATTTATAATTATGTTTATACATATGTGAACTTATATCGTATAATATCGTATAATATTGTATAATATAAGTAATATTTTATTTATTATTTGAAATTATATTCGTTTAAATCTTTATATCTTGAATTATACATCGACTATTATCTACGTCAGTATATATAAATCTGATAGACAGCGGTAGTTGAATAACTTAACGTTATAAAAATACCGCCTTCACAATCTAGTAAAAAGTAACGTATCCTCTAAAATACAGTTCTTTTGAGAGCGAGATGCGCTATCAACAGGGTGTCAATATCGAGCGCGGATCTCTCTTTAAAAGTGCGATTTTAAAATTATCCCCGAATGCTCTCGCGAAACTGACCTACATCCTGAGGGGACCCTCCCGCGGTCTGCTCTTCGCACGCTTAATTTCCCTCGCGTCGCCCTCGTTCGCCCTTCTTTTTTTTTCCCGCGCGCCTCCTCTTTTTTTTTTTTTCCCCTTCGCTCGCCGAAAAAGCTCATCGGCTCCGTGATTCTCCGCGACTGCTTTTTCTCGACTCGCAATTACCCTCTCGCGTCTCCCCGCGCATCTTTTGCATCCTCTTTATTCCGCTCATCACCGATCGTCTTTGCAACCTCTGCGAAGATTATTATTTTTTTTTTTTTTTTTTTTATAGTCGTCGAGGGAAGAGCAATGCTGACCCGACGCCTTTTTTCCTCCTTGAAACCAAGAATTTCTTCCTGCGTCTTTGACCAAGAAGAGGGACGATGAACACCCTCGTTCGCCCTTTTCTCAGTCCACCCTTTTACCCCGTGAGCGGTCTCACGCCTCACGAATTTCCGCTCCGTCCGGCCGGGATCGATTTCCCGCGGCATTTTCCACGCCGATCGGCCCGGAAGAGAGTGTGCCCACGAGAATAGGAGCGGCGGGTGTCGACGATGGGGGAAGAGAGAGAGAGAGAGAGAGAGAGTGAGAAAGAGATGTCGGGGACGATGGAGAGAGAGGCAGGGTGACAAGCGCGCGCGCGCGCGCGCGCGGAGGGGGTGAAGGACGACGTGCTGTAGCTGTAGGCGGTCGCGATAGGAAAACTAGGGTAGACTGTCCTTGCGCTCTCGGGTGGTTATTGGAACGTTGGCACGGCGACGTTTACCTTCGTCTACCGGGTGTCCCGGTCGCGCGGTCTTTTGGCGCGCTCTTTTATCATTCGCGAAAACGCGACCTAGTCTTCTTTCGAAGGAAAAATCGGATTGGTGATAGTAAATCTTTTTGGTATTTTTTTTTTTTTTTTTTCGAGACTGTTCTATTCGATCACAGGAAGAATGCATTAAAATTACTTGCGTAGAGTTTCAATTTTGAAATTAAATTTTTACTTTTAATTGTGTTGCATTTTTTTAATACACATACATGCACAAATAGATAATTATATTTAAAATATATTTTCAAAATCTCTATTTTTTTTTTTCTTTAAAGTTTGAGACAATTTAAATCACGCGTCGAATAAGATACGCGTATTTATGGATTACGATTAATGGTTTAGTGTTTGAGATTTATGATGAAGTTTTGAAATTTCAATCTTCGGTTTCTACCCTCTCTATAATCTGGAGGGAACAAGGGGAAATGTAAACTTTATGTTTGTACTTGGAGAAACGAGACGCGCGCCTTGGTTCGCTTGAGCGGAACTCTTTACGCCTCTCGAATCATTGAAATTCGATACTCACGCGGAGGAAGCCGTAAAAACGTTTTGGGAACGTGGGATATTCGGAATATGTCGCGTATACTATAAACCGGGTGTTCCAAGACAGCTGCATGTACATCGCGGAAGCATTCTGCTCTCGATTAATTTAATTTAATATTTCTCGAAATTAAATGATTGCGCGAAAGAGAGATCTTGTTAAATGTTCATGTGAAAATGTAATCTTTTCGAGAATACATGTTTTTTTAATATAACGTACGCATAAATAAATAAATGAATAATGCACTTATTACTTTTTAAAATATCAAGAGCTTAGAACTGAATATTATATAATTTTATATTAATTTTATTTTTATATTTTTTCAATATAAGATAATATTTATATATCAAGATATTTGATCGAAAATTGAAAGATGGCTTTCGATTATATTCTCTTACAAAAAAAATGATTTTACATTATCATGAAATAATCGTCTGCAAATTCTGCGATGTAATTTTGCCAACATTGTATATAGAATGAATTTGATCCTAGTTCCCAAAGAATGATGACGACGAAATTCTGACGTTAATATAAAAAACGTTGCGTAAGATTCATTCGTTTTGATTAGGTCGCCTGAGGGCAGAACGCGCGCGATTTGCATCATGCACGATATGGTGCATTATCATCACGTGACGCGGCGATAATAACCGTATAGGTAAGAATAGATATTCACGTATTCGAATATACATATCTGATCGCAAGCTAAACATTCGATAGATCGATCGATCGATCGATCGATCGGCGATATCGGTGTGCCCGTAAGATAATTTTCGCCCGATCGGATCTCGCCCAATCGAATACCGCGATCGTTATTGTCGAAGCGGCCAATTAACGGCGCTTATCGTCGTTCGATAGGGACACCCTGTAGAGCGATCGATATCTTCCACAGGCGGTGCATTAATTACTAACTGGCGGCTGCAATCACGACTGGAAAAATAATCAGCCGACGGTCGCGCAATTAATTTCCAGCTTGCATCAAATTTTACATGCCGATTGATCGATAGGGAAGTAATGGCGTGTCGGAATATAAAACGAAACTCGCACGCAGTTGACTGTGCGAGAGAGCGGGCTGTATGAATTTGCGATCTGTTTTTTACAGAGCCATGTTTCCGATACTCACCCCCCCCCCCCCGGCGGGCATGAATTTGTTACGAAGGAATTTTTTAGTGAATCAGCACGCTGGAATTAATTTACCGAAAATTACAAGTGGGAATTCGCGCTAGATGCAAACTCGCGATTTTACAAGCATTTATAAAATGAAATTTTACGTGTTGACGACTCAACAGAAAATACAATGTTGGGAAATTTTAGCCGTTACGTGAGGGAATTTTGTTTTACGTGAAAAATCTATCTTTCACGAAAAACAATTATCATAATTTTCGCAATCTATTGTCGAGCAATTTTCAGTAATTATTAAGGGAAATTCGAAACATGAAAATTTTGCCGATGTGAAATTATCTAAAAATTATCTAAAAGAAGATTTAAAGAAAATAGTGAGAAAAATTAACAATTCGTCGAAATCTCAGGAGAAACGTTTCGCTGCGATAAAAAAAATATCGTTCAATCTATCTTTGTCAGAAAGATGTGTATTGTTGTGCGTACGCTACATTAAAATTAGCCTACGTTTTATTCGACAGCTGTGGATCGATGTCAAAAGTAGGAAACGGAGAACCGAGTGAACGATGACGGAACGAAAGGGGACACCCGTTAGATCGAGCGGAGAGACGCAGAGCTCCGTGTGTACGCAAACGGTGCATAGAGGAAGAGCAGCGCGCGTCGCTGAATGCACCAGCCCTGACCTACATAGTAGAGCGTGTTGTGAGCTAGGTGAGCCTACGCTAGAGCTGCCTAGACCATTATAGCAACGAGACGTAGGGTGTAGTCCTCCCCCCTTTCTTCTCTCCTTCCCTCCCCCCCCCCCTGTCCCTGCGCCTTTACGCGCGCGACAGGCAAACCGTGGTAAGCGCGCTCGCGTTTTTTCTTCGATTTCTGAAATTTGACCGGGAAGAGGGAGAGAAAAGGAGATGTAAAGGGAGTGTAAAGGGTGTTTTCCTCTACGCGCGATGCAACTTGAGTTTCGTTCATATATTGTACGGAAAAGAGAAAAGAGAGGGATACAAAAGTATCGCGATTGTGAAATCACATTGTCATTTATACTGTAATTAAATGTTTTTACATTTCTACACTTCGTTACGAGGTATCTTTTTCTTCCTTGCTTGCAAGTTTGTAGAGAACACGGATTAACATGCCGGGAGCATCATAGATATTTTATAAGCTTTTTATAGCGTGTAATCATAAAATACGTAATGGATTATAAAATAACTAAATCTTATTATTATTATTATTATTATTATTATTATTATTATTATTATATTTTGTTTTATATATATATATATATATATATATATATATAACGAATATGTATGTAAAACACAATTTTTATAAAAATAGCAAAACTGTCCGACGATGAGAGATAGAGAGTATTTTCGAGTTTCATTCTCGTTTTTTCTCAAAATTGCCAAATGGAATGAACTCGGTCATCACTTTTCGCAATGGTTTTATGACGACTATTACGAAGGAATATTATATCTAACCATGGCCCACTATCACAATTACTCTCTATGTCACCGACTGACCTGCTCATTTACTCGATTCGTATTCATGCGCGCGCGCAAGAAATGCACCGGCTAACGCATTTGACGAGCGAGAGAGTGAGAGAGAGAGAGAGAGAGAGAGAGAGATCTAACGGCCGATGATATCGCTCGTGCCCGCGTTATTATATCATCATCGACGGTGCCGCGGCACGATTGACATTATGCAATGCGCACGTTTTATACGGGATGGCCGTTACGTGCCGTTGGTAGTATTGCACAATGCGACTCGGCGCAATGAGACTACGTACTATTTTCCAATCCGAAGCGTAGTACAACAATCTGCCCCGTCGGTGCTCGCATCGAGAGAACGACAAGCGACGTCGTCGCCGTCGACATTCCCGGCGCTTCGTCCTTGACACCCTTTTCCCGTATCCCCCTTCTCGCTTTACTCGCGCGAATTGACGTACCTCGACTGGCGGGCGATTCGCAAACTGGCCGCGGTGATCTTTTCGCCTCTTTCGATCTCTTGTCGCAATCAAGTTCCCCGATCGAAGCCGTCGAACCGGGTGTCATCGATTCTTGGAATAGGAGGAACTCTTCGTTAGGGGGAGGGGGGCGGGGGGAAAAGGAAAGTTTGTCGAATATACCGCGATGCGAGGTAACGCTTCCAATCGGATTGCGCAATTATAAGAAATTAGATTCCTACGTCGTTAGCTTACATAACGAGTCCTTTGCGAGAAATAGCTGGACTTTGGAGCAGCGATGATGTGTCTGCCGCGCCTTCCTTCGACTTGTTGTTAATTGGGGCCTGTCGATTAATCGAAGTTCTTCGACGGGTGGAGATATATTTTTTATACCCGAGAGAATTCTTACAGAGAAAACGCAAGAGACGACGTTCATGTGGCACATAATAACGTCTGATCTATCTTTCCAAACAGATACATAACGACGTCTGACTCTTTCCAAAAAGGTATCGTTTCGTTGTATATAAGTGCAACGCGGGATACTCTTTTTAATTAAAATTATTAGATTGTATAACAAGCAGAAATGTTTATATAATATGTATATTTGATAAAATTGTACGATTTAATCCTCGAGAAAAGGCAACCGCGAAAATATCTCACGTCTCTCTTACGTTAGACGAGAAACGATTTTTTATTTATATTTAAAAAATGACAGCTTTTTATATTTTATACAGGATTATATATTTTCCCCAAAAGAAAATAAATAATAAAAACGAAAAGGGATTTATTGTATTATTTAAGCACAGTTCGAGAAGCTTTTTTATTATAAAAAAAAAATATATGATTAAATATAAAATAAAAGAGGGTGAAAGCAAAAGAGAAGAAAAGAAGAGCAAATAGAGAGTTTCACTACATCTTCGAAAAAAAAAGAATCTTTATAAACTTGCTTGAACATTTAATCACCGAACTGACAGTTCGTCGAACTATCTTCAGTAGTCAATTGTTTTTCAAAGGAAGCGAAAGTAAGTTAAAGAGAGAATTATATAGGTCAAGAAAAAATTTCTTTCTTAAGAAACACACAAACTGTGTCAGATTGTTCAGAAAAGAAAAAAAAAGATGCACGCTGGATGAACATTTCTATCGGGGGGGGGGGGGGGGGGGGAGGGGGCGGGAGGAGCGGGGCGAGAGGAGGAAAAGAAAAAAAACAGACAACGAACGAGATAAGTGTCTAAGGGTTCGGGAGCCATGTGGTGTTACCCATCGTCGCTCTCGGTACCTGAATTCTAGACGATACCGTTAGATGCGTGCCGATCACGATCCCGAGAGAATGGAATAACCCAGTTTCTCGCGATCTCCTACGTCAATGCTTAACGGTACTTGCCGGAGGGCTCGCGAACGGCGGGTGGGGGGGGGGAGGGAGGAACGGGAATCCCTCGATTTTACGCTCTAATGAGAGGGGAAGGGTTGCCCACCCCCCGTGAGAAAAGAATTCACCCGACCGTCGCGAAACCCCTCTTTAAAACGCACGCGCCCACTCGGATACCTTTCCTTTTCCCCTCTCGCTCTTTCTTTCTTATACTCTCTCTCCTCGGTCCTTTTCCTTCCATTTCCTTTACGCAAGACATTGTTGCGGTAATATGGGCCTGGTTGAATTGTGAGTCTCCTTTTTGCTTTGTATCTGTAATATTCGACATATCAATGCTAAGAGACACTAGATAATATAGCTTCCGTATGCTTTATATTCATATAAAATTTATTTATCTCAAATATTTTCTAACGAGCTTATGCCAGCTCTATGACTTTTAATATTACAGAAATGAATCGGGAGCCTACAAGTTTGTATTGTTCAATTAATCACTTGAAAGATTTTCTATACGAAAAATTATTTTGACCAATATTTTTTTTAATCGAAAACTTGAACGGATTTTTGGAATCATTTATATAAAGAGAAACAGAAAAGAAAAAAGTATCTGTATATCTTGTTTTCTAATTGTATTTCATATTTTCTGTCTAAAAAAAAAAAAAATATATATATATATATATAATACCTTTCGCTTTCTCACCATTACGAAAGAACTATTTATCGTCCCATTTATTCTTCCTGCCTTTCTTTCTCCCTTTCTCTTTTCCTCTGTATCGGTTCTTTTTTTCTTTCTTTCATTTGGCGAAGGAAATGGACGTACGCGCCTTCAGATACACAGCTCATCTTTCCTGGAGACGATTCTCCAGGACAATAGGAGCTATTCAGCCGAGAAAATGGGTCATGGTCGGCATACTATCGTTTCCACCATTTTCTGTTTAAAGAGGAAGAAATGTGTCACCGGTAGCGGCGTCAATTCGAATATAGGTCACGATTCATTGACTATAAGTGTCTCTTGAATTTGACCGTGTCATCGTTCAACCCCCATGTAAGAATAATAAGAACAATATTATCGTAGCAAGAATATAAGCGAGGATTTTATACGTGCAATAAAATTGTAAATATACAATAATCCGATCAATCCGCCGTCTAACCATTAATTTGTTCACATATAATTTAATGCTGAAGAAGGTCCCAAAAAAGGACCGAAACGTTCATAATTCATAATGTCAATTTTGTAAGGTCGTAAGTTCGACATTCTGACAATTAAATAAAGTACGCGCACCAACTACAGCGCTGGCTCTTATAGGCTAATTAATTTTGTTTAAAATTGTAAATGTTTCATTCTCACCGGTATCGATTTTATGTTAAAAAAAAAAAAAAACTTTACATATACGATTCCCAAGATTCATGATAAATATAAAAAATGTACCTCTCCCGAATAAGCATACAGGATGTATGGGAGCGAATAAAATAAATAAAGCCGCCTTTGCCTCGGTGCTGGTGAAAAGGAGATTAATTAAACGATGCAAGAATCAATTGAGAATGTAGTCTAAGCATGAGGGCAGAAATGGCGGAAAGCGAGAATGTCGGGAACACACCCGATAGCTCTTTGCGCGCGATAAGCGCTCTCTCTTTCTCTTTCACGCGAAACACCTACACGTCGTTGCTGTCAGATTGCGTATACACATCCCTGCACGCGCGCACTCTTGGAGCACTCTCGATTTCGTTGGAGGAGGTCGAAGTGGGTCGCTCACACCGACACGGACGGCGTGCCGTTTCCGCTATCGAAACTTCCGGCTTTGACAATCCGTTAATGTGAGAGACGCTAGCGCCGTATATAATGGCGCCTTCACGCAGTCGAGTCGGGCCGGCGAGTTAATTGTTCTTAATTAGGGACAGACTTATCAATCGGCCTTGAATCCGCTATTGTTCCGAAGCATTAAAATTCCCTCATTGGCTTATATTTTAAATATATTTCAAAATATTGGATCGAAAAAGAATTACGGATATATCGTGTTATTTATAGAACATATTTCATTCGTAAATTATATAATAATAATAATTATATAATAAGAAGCCCATTATTTTTCTATGAACATATATTTTCAAAAAAAACTAAAAACAAAATTTTGTTTTCGACGTTTTTTCGAATATATTAAATTGCAGAGAGATTTAATATAGAATAAAAATATGTATATATATCGTGCAACACACAATAAATATTTTATATAAAATATATATATATATATATATATATTTGCGACAATATTCATAAAATATTTTATTGCACGACATACAATATTTCTCTCAATTTCTCTGCAATACATGATAATACTTTCCGACTCCGACTGGATTCCGTAAACGTTGAATCGACACCGGTTGTAAATCAACACGCTTGTAATACCTTAACGACCTCGATTAGCGTCGGATTGTATTCGTCGATATCGATCGCGAACTGTGGTGATAGAATAGCTCACTTTTGTTCTTGCGCACCGTCGTAACAATCACGCTTTTCTTTCCGGCCATTATAATATCGCCGCATTATATGGTATGTATTTTCCTTATCTGCCGTTTATTATTGACGTACAGAAATCGTGCGGGATTGATGTAATTCTTTCGATTCCATAATCGCGTAGCGGTTTTTGATACATAAATGGCGTATTAACTTTTACAGATATTTTCAATGAAATTTTATACCAAAAATATGGTTATATATAATGACTAGAAAAATGTCGAGTTTAAATATAAATATACGAAACATTTTATGTCGGAACCTCCCCGTATCACATATTTTCTTAACAGTTCTTGTCTTTAATAACTACCCATAAAAGTATCTTATTAAATTTATTATATACATATATATAATTTGGAAGTATACCAGGTGTGTCGGTAATTCTTTTCCGGTTTTTTCGCTAAAGAAAACACGTTACTTAGAATGGATAGTTAA
>JBCEZX010000058.1:12338878-12358456 GCA_039654345.1 Cataglyphis cursor
AGTTTTTGTAGAAGATATGATAGATATATATATATATATATATATATATATATATATATATATATATACATATATATTTCTGTTTATACACAAAATATTGAATACGCAGTACATATTCTTTAATGTAATTTTTAACGAAAAAAAAAAGTTATGCAAGTGAAAAATGCTTACGAAAGCTATTCAGATTTTTTTCAATAATTTTGCAAATCTAACACTTGAAACTTGAGAACTTTGTTTTTTTTTTTCCTTTGTATGAATAAAAAACATTAAAAAACGTATGTATAATGATAAAAAATTTTACTTAGAAAGTTGACCGAAAAATTTTTGAGATATTTTATTTTTTTCTAGAATTTTTTACAAATATCTGAATGTCAGGGAATTTTTTTACAAGATTCTATTATCGAAATTTCTATGACAAATTATACTTTTACGAATTATACTTTTTGAAAGACATAAAAAGCATTTCATTGAAAAAAATATACAAATACAGAAAAATAAAGAAGAGAAAATTGGCTAGGAATGGATGTGAAATAATTTTATAAATGATTGTAAATTAGATATAAAAATCACAATTGTTTTTTTGAAATTTCAAAATAATATATATCTAATATAATCTAAATAATATTTAGAGACAAAATAAAATACGCATCCTTCTTTCAAATCATAAAAATTCTCTTTTCTACATTATAAATATCCTGATGCACGCGCATAGAATTCCTTTAACGAAGTAATAATTTCGTGAAGATAACGCGACTCTCTCTTTTTTCTAACGCGCTATAGTCGAGCGCCTTTCATTTATCGTGCTCTTTTGTGCGAAACGATATCGTCGGCAGATTAATTGACGATGTCATGCCTTATCGCTAGCCCTAAACTCTGCCGACTATTTATCACAGAGGACGCGTCCCCTTCCTTTGTTTCATGCCGTCGTCGGCCGGAAGCAGGAAGCGGATCACTGCCAGCAAGCCCAGCGGACAGCGGAGTCAGCGATGTCGAGTCCAGCACATCCTCCGGCGGCAACGAGGACGCGAATCTCTTACTGAAAGCCAGGCTCAATCCTAATTCGTCCCTCCAGCCAGGTCTGGCGTCTCATCACTCTCATCTGTCGTCGGGTGAGCTCGATTTTTATCTTACTTATGCTTATCGATCGTTGATACGATCGCTTAACGCATGTATGTAAGATCGTAATTATAAAGAGTTTTAAATCATAATTTTAAAGATCTCGTATCGATACCAGGATCATTGAGATTATTTTTCATAATAATACACAATCTTATCTCTATCTCTCTTAAAAACTTTAGTATTAGACATTGAACAGTTTAAAGGTATATTTATATTTAAAATGTTAATTTAAAAGATTACTTCTTTTAAAGATTAAGTCTTAACGAGATAAAATTTTGACGAGAGAGATCGAAATTAAGTTTGCGCGACACTTTTCGAAGGCGACACCACGTGCCTTTTTATCGAGCGCCTGTATTGATTGCTCGACAGCAGCACTCGGCAGGTCAGCCTGTCACAGCCCCGGCGTTTACCCGTCGACGGCGACCTTTTTGCCGCCCTCCTATCATCCGCATCAGCATCATCCCTCCCAGTATCATCCGCATCGGGGGAGCTCGCCGCATCATCAGCACAACAACCACACCATGGGTTCGACGATGGGGCCGCCCCACCACCACCACCACCATCACCATCAAACGCAGAGTCTGCAGCACTTGCATTACCGCCAGCCACCCTCGCGTAAGTGCAAACTCTCAATTTTTCACCATTACGTATCGTCGTATAAGATCGACGATTTTCCGCGGGAACGCTCCATTTCCCTCGGCATTGATAGTACTTTTAGCTGATTACGAATAATAGATAAAAGTTATAGCAATAATAATTCTTGGACAACAACTCGATTAAATTTCTGTCAGGTGGTGTGAAAAAAATGTATATTCAAGATATACAGAAAAATTATACTTGATATAAAAAAAAAATCTTGATATTTCAAAAACTCTTTGCATGGATAGTGCGATCGGAATAGATTCTCGAGCGGTTCGGAGACTAGACTTACATACAATAAAACGGGCCTTTTCTTTGACCTCGTTTACTTATCGGCAATTTCGAATAGATAACGAATGTATCTTGGTTCTCATCGCGATCGATTGGCGGTCGAAAGGAGGGAGAGAGAGGCGGGAAGAAAGTACTCGATGAAACGGTGACTTCGGTATCTCGCGTCTGGCATCTGAAACCTGGATCGTCATGAACGTAACTGTGTTTCTCGGTAGCCCGAGTTTATTTCGACTTTGTAGAGAGATATCGATTCGATATCGTGTCGCCGACCAACGACAGACGCGGCGAAATATCCTCGCCTTTTCACGGATTATCATGCACGCGGGCGTAAAAGTAAAAAGATAGTCGATGATCCTCTGAGCGGTTTAGCGGTACCGTATCACGGTTTTAATCTTCAAAACGTCAGTCTTTCATCGAGTTGTAATACAAATCCCCGTTTTAGTCGCAAAAGTTTTTTATTTTTTTTTTTTTTTTTTTGTATGGGAAGGGAACTGTGCGACAAAAAAGTATTACGTTACTGAATCGGTAACTAGGTGAATATTGATATACCTTCGTTGAATGTGTCAAACGGATTGTAAAAGCTGATCGACGTGTGACGTGAAAAACTTGGAGACGATCGATTTTTACCCACATCCAATTCCGCGAAACGCGCTGCAGCTCACAAATAAAATGATTGCTAGCAAGATACGGATGTCTATTAATATTTTACGCCTATTTTACTCTTTTAATATTATAATATTATAATATTATAATATTTATATTATATTTATATTATATTTATATTATATTTATATTATATTTATATTATATTTATATTTATATTATATTATATTTATATTATAATATTATATATTTATATTATAATATTATAATATTTTTAATATGATGAATAATGTAATATTATATTATATATTTAATATTATGAAATAATTTAATATTATAATATTTAATATTAAGAAACATTTCTACTTGTGCTTATTCTTAAAACATAGCACAGTTTTCTAACAGCATACCAATTGTACACAGTTTCGAACGTACAAAGTGACTGATACTTTATTTAATTTCTCGCTATAACGGAATAATTCGGTAACATAATTCTCTTCTTGTTAAGCAAAGTACTTTGTACAGCATCCTACACTATATAAACGCGAGAGCGATTGACGTCAAGAACTGCTAAACATACTATCTATCAAATACGAGCAAATAAAATTAATCTCTCAGAAAGATTCTCTCCGAGAAAGATAAAGTTTTCTAGGAGATAAAAAAAAAAAAGAGAACGCGATACTTAACCCGCGTATCGCGATTTCAAAGGCGAGCGCGATGGTGGAACAGAAATTGGACCGAGTTTTCTCGACGAGAAGCGCGAAGAAGAGGCAGGAAACGACAAGTCAGTTCGAAATGAAATCGCGAGCGAGGAGAACTTCCTCCGCGTGACAGATGCCAAGTGAAAGGATTCGCCTGGTCGTAGTTGCGCGGGAAAACGCTTGAAAAGTGCGACGCGCGGAATCATCGCCGTCGCCTTCAACGGCGACGTCGTCATCTCCGATGCACGGAGCTTCGTCTCGTTCTCGTGACCCACTTGCCGTTCGCCGATTCGACGGCCCAGATTCGCTTCCTGCTGCTGCCTCCGAAGCATTTCCGTCTACGCTTTCGCGTCTTGCGGTCGCGAGCAGTTTTCTCTTTCGATGCCTGCGATCTCCGTCGAGACGCGCGATTATTCCTTTTCACGAGTACAGTCGCGTTATTAGATATTCTTCTATTATTCTTTTTATTTATTTACATCTGTCAAATTTAATTCGTTAACAGTTTTTTTTTAAGTAAACTTTTTAATAAAGTATACAACTTTTTTTTTTTTCATTTTCTAATTATAAAAAGAAATTCTGATAAGATTCTAAAAGTGGAAAATAAAATTATAAAAAAAATGTTTAATGATAAGATTCTAAAAGTGGAAAATGTGCGCTCCAAAATCAAGCAAATGATGATCCTAAAAGTCGATGACGCGACGCGTCATAACACTCCGTGGATTACGGATATTCGCGCGACGTTGAGTCTTTATCGAATTTGAAGTGTCGCGAAAATTAATTATGCACGCTAAACGATGTGATTCAATCGCGTCGAAAGCCGGTTTAATTAATTAGAACGCGATCGGGCAATCAGAAGGTGGGTTTCTCGGCTGCGATTTCGCGAAGTCATTTTCTTCATTTTCGCTATTAAACCGGTTCGATTCCGAATCATCGATTGAGCAGCTGATGACTCGATCTCGTCGACATCTCGGGCCACGTGATTCGAAGAGACGCGCTCCGCTCTCGGATCGGCGCCAAGGTTGATTTCTTCGACGAGCGCAGGTCGCCGCAGGTGGAAAGTGCCGATGATTCACGAATCGCGGTGAAATTCTGCGCGTGCGAGCGCGGAGTATCAATTATCGTCGCGAAAAGAAGAGAAAAGAGAAGCGGCAGGCAGGCAGGCAGGCAGGCAGGCAAGCGCGCCTTCGAACGGAAGCGACAGCATTGCGTTTTATTATTATCGTAGGCTGCAATTCCCGCCGCGTTGCTCGACAATGAGATCGAACTTTCCCTAATTGAAAATATCCCGTGCATGAGACTGCCTTTTAACCTCCTTTTTAACGTCGGGGGGGAAAAAGATTGCTGCAAACTCTCCGCCGTATCTTTAAATGCCACTTGTGACTGCGCGCGAAGATACGAGAATAATCGGCATTTATCTCACTGCGAATTATCATTCGAAATACATATTTACGCTAATAAGAGCTAATAAGACCTTATTAAAAATTTGCCTGGCTCAATATAATAAAGTTTTTTTTTTTTTTTTTTTTTTTTTAATAAACGCACAGTTAATAACCAGCGATTTTTTATTTTCTGAAAATTCGATTCCATCTTGCTTATGATTGAATTAAACGGAAGAAAAAAAAAAAAAAAAGATTTGTCGATAATCGAAAGATCTAGGAGCAATCTAAAAACACATTAAAGGCTAAATGAATATTTTAATAAATCTTGAAAATATTGCCCCTATATACTCTGTCGCATACCTTTATCTCTTAAATTGTATAAGAGAAACGAGAGAGAAGGGGGAACATATTTTCTTTTTTTTTTTTCTTAAGGGAAAAGAGGACGCTGCTACATAAAGTTTGGAAAGTAAGGGACAAAAGTGCCGTAACGACACTGCGCCTCGATTCGCCGCGCCGAGTAAAAGTGTGCCAGATTGTATAATCGAACGTGAATAAGCAAAATGTTACGCCATAGCGATTTGGTAACGTCGCCGGCCCCCTCCCCTCTTCCCCTTCCCCCCCTCCTTCTTCTCCCCTCGTTCGACGGGGCACGGCCGTGTTCTCATTGCGGTAGGCGCGGGCGGCGATGGTGGACAGGAGAAAATTCAACCTGTTAAGGACATAGGAAATACTGTTCGAAATAAAAAAAAAAAAAAAAAAACCCGATTACTTTTAATCCTGCTGGATTATAAATGATTAATATAAAATACAATAATTTTATTTGTACGATGAGTAGATGATTGCGTACGTTAATTAATTAAATATATATTTCGCAGGAAATAAATATTTTAAACACGTATAAAATCTCGTCGAAGATTCGAACTAATCAGCTGTATGTATGTATGTATGAGATAATTAATAATATCCTTGATGGACAGTTGCGATAAAAATAAGTCTCTAGTCTAATTATATATGTATATTTAAATGCTTTCAAAAAAAGACTATTAATAAAATTCGACGCGCGAAGAGCACTATATTTGACTCACAATTTGGATTGGTCAGCTGATTTAAATTTTGTGCAGAATACGCTTATAAATACGCATTGTTCGCGAGAAGAAATAACTGGCGATAACTATAGTTGATAAGAATAAACTATGGTTTAATGGAAATTCTATTCATGCTGATGTATTTCTCTGCCCCTCTCTCTCTCTCTCTCTCTCTCTCTCTCTCTTTCTCTCTCCCTCTCGACAGCGAGCTTATGCGACTCGCTGCTGCATCGAATAAATCTTTTGGAATTCGGACCACGGAACTGGCCGCTACACTGCGTGTATATCCGCGGGAATTTGCGCGCTCTGCCAAAACTGCGATTTTCCGCGATTTCGCCAAAGCCAATTGGCGATCGGCCCCTCTTTTATCTAGATCACTGTACCGCACAAATATTGCGCAACTCGGCAGTAAGCGAGATGATGCATAACCGATTCGGGATACTCGAAAAACGGGCCCGCGCCGTTTTCAGCTTTCAACTTTCTCTTCGACCAGCTTGGAATCTTTATGCTCTTCGAGGAAAAAAAGGAATCCGTATAGAAGTGCATGCACGATTATTTACAATTATTCTCACTGATTGCACGCGCACGTATTGATCCATTTAATCGACAGCGAGCTCGTTCACGCCGGACTCTTCCTCATTTATTCGGTCGACCGATCGATGAGCGCGAAAGAGCGTAGGAAGATCGTCGTTTGCGTAGAAGTAGAAAATAATAAGGGACGTTTATCGAGTGAACCGTTGGCCCATCTATCGGCGTATAGATCTTCTTACAGCAAGGCGCCGTGTACATACCCAGAATAGTCACTCGGGAAAAAGAATAGCATTGCGAGCCGCTATTTCCGACCGGATCATCATCGTTCGAGCCGCGATTCGTCGTCCATTAGCGCCTCTCGGCGAACAACGCGTGTGATAGACCCTTTAAGCACGCCGGGAACGAAAGGCGAAGGAACGCGAGGCGCGCGCTTGGCAAATCGACGTGGCACAAATTTTGACGCTGACGACGCGTCGAGCGAAAGTGTTACAAGGTTCCGCGAAATAGCGATAGAGACTTAATACGCGTTAAGAAAATTTTTGTTCCTACGTTTCATTCATTTGAATTTCTTCGTGTTTGTTTCATGCTATATCGCTCGAAAAATATTAAAAGAGATCTCGTGTATGAGATACACATGTCCGTTTTCAGGTACTTAAGAATTCTTAAGAGATATTTTACGATATTTCCTCTTTTTTTATTCGCATCATTCATCCGAACGTGTATCGTGTCAAGGGCAAACCCGATTTTTATACGAATGCGTGAATATCAATTATATTCTGGAACTTAACGCTTGACGTCCAAGTAGCATGCGAATACATTAGCATCTCAATTATTGAGAGAGAGAGAGAGAGAGAGAGAGAGAGAGAGAGAAGTTGACGCCGTCAAAATATTTTGGTCTTTTTCGAAAACAATAACAAACGATCTAGACACACAAAACTGTTCTTTTTCGGTTGAGGAAAAGATCGTATACATTTATAGATGACTTATTATATGTGTTAGAATAAAAATTCACGGCTATTTATTTTAAAGAAATGCAGTTTTTTTTTCCGAAAGTCCAGAAATAAAATACACATGTTGGATTTAGTCATCGTAGAGAGAAAGGAATTCTTAAAAAGATGTTTTCTTTTTGCATTTTTATAAAAGAATTATGCTTTCAAAAGTTTCATAAAGAATAAGACTTATGCAAGCACGTAAAATTCAATCTTAGTTTCGTATTTAAATATTCTGTCACTCGTTTCATATAGTTTCTATAATTTTATCATTTGCTATTCTTTCGCGATTATATTTGCTATTGTTACATTATAATATTGAGTAAAACGCTTCATGCAAAAAAAAAAAAAATAATATTAAAAATGCAAAGAGATTTGATAAACGCGATTTTTTTCATATTCTTTTTGCGAGAAGGAAAATGAGCGTATTTGGGAACCGTGCCACCGGGGGATTAGGATGTCCTAGTTGCCCTAGAGAGAGAGATCGAGTACTCCTGAGATATTTTTAAAAGATTGCCAGTCGCAACGACGTAATTCGCGGATGCGCAAGATGCGCGCGGATGAAGATGGAAGGGGCAAGCGCACAAAGAGGGGCCTGGGGAAGTGACTTTTTACCGCGGGAAATGTTGAAGGAAAAAAATAGAATCTCGCGTCGCCAACGAATAACAGTCGCTTGCGAAAGAGCCGACAGCTGGCCAGGAAGATCGCAGAAAAGTTTCCGCGTGCGTTCGAAAAAATCGCAAAGCAATATAATGGAATGAAATTAGAAGTTATTGAAGTAATTTAGTTGATTATCGTAACACCAAGCTTGTAGGATTCCCCGATTTCCGTTGAAAAAGAAATAGCGATATTTATTTAAAAATGCTTTCTTTTTTATTTTCTCGTATCGAAAAATCATCGGTCGTTATATAAATATTATCAATAGAAAGTTATCTATTTAAAATACGTATAATTTATGGCATTTATATCTTAATTACAGTTGCTATCCGTCATGTGTATCAATGCCGGCGAAGAGTTATCGCAACATCAAAAATTTGCGATAATATTGACGCAGTAAAAATAAACCTATCTCTCTATTTACGCGTATGTTTATCAGGCGTTGATTTAATAACACGGTTTACGTAATCTTGGCGAAATTATCTTCCGTATTACGATGTTTACATTTCAAGAGAATGTATATTAATCGATTTATATATATATATATATATAAATCACAGATATGTAGTAATATCGAGAGAGAAAGAGAGAGCGACTCACGTGATACGATTTTCGATACGTAATCGTACGATCAATATTTCATAAGATTAAATCTTCGCAAATTGATTATTTTGCCAATCAAACTGGAGAAGAATATTCGATTTAAGCTTTAAATTAAGCGCACGCGTTCCTGCGTGCATTCCTCTCGAGCGGCATCTCGCTGAACGGAAATGATAATCTTTTCACAATTGCTCAATGTAAATCAAGTCACTTACACAGCTGTCAGTTATCGGTTAGCGTAAAACTCGGTTAGCGTATAATCCAAATGTTTTTTTCTACCTCGGTTTACCTTCGCGATTGAAATCTTATTTGGTACGAGCAGTCGATAAGCAAGATAATACCCGAGAAAGGCCATCGCCACTGCCACGCATGATCGATCGATCATTTTTATGATTTCGCTATCTGGGAGAACAAGCGTCTTTAGCGAGTTCAAAGTGCTCTTGGTCAATATGTACCGAGGTTTTTTTTTTTTTTTCGTTTTTAACAGCGTAACAAAAGTTTCTCGTTCTATTGTTAGCACTTCTGTGCAATATACGCTTTTAGTAGACGTTCATTGACTCGTCAAAATTTTCTCAAAGAAACATGATAAAGAAATTCTTATCGAAATCATATCGCTTTATCTTCTCGCGTTCTTTTTCATTATTTCATCACTGCATGTCATGGCAAAAAAGATTTCCTTTGACGAAGAAATAAAATATATGCAAAGATTTATTGTTGAAAAAAGTCGTTGTTTGAAGTGATTTTTTGATTTTTTTATCGGCGAGAATGAATCTAGAACGCCTCGGTGAATTTTAAATATTCTGATTCAGGCGTCGCAAAATTTCTTTTGTCTCAAAGAGCGCGAGGATGTTTTTCAAAATTGAGCGATAATTGTCGGCTGAGAAATGGATCGTGAAAGGGAAGAATTTCATGAAGCTGCATTTCCGGCATCGCGGAAAGGGGTGTGCGTGCACGCACAACCTTGTGTAACGCGCCTCGCATGGCGGCGAGCAAAAATAAAAGGGTGCGTGATGCAGAGTCTGGACTCTGATGAAGAAGACTAGACTGGGTCTAGGTCTAGATCTAGGTCGCGACTGGGCGCGACCTCATATGTTGTGCTTTGTACGATAGTCTACTTCCTAATCGGTAGCCGGCTCCCTTTGTCGATGAAATCTGATATATAACGCGAAATATAAAATGCAATTAATTCGCTTAAATTTTAATTAATTTGTATATTTTACGCGCAGCAAAGAGGAAGGAGATTTTTGTATTTATCAATTACGAATATTAAAATCTTATTATACAATCTTATTATACAAAAATTTTAAATACTACCTTTTACAGTGTCTTTTTATCAACAAAATAATATGTTGTCGT
The DNA here is from genome assembly GCA_039654345.1 of Cataglyphis cursor. Taxonomy (NCBI): domain Eukaryota; kingdom Metazoa; phylum Arthropoda; class Insecta; order Hymenoptera; family Formicidae; genus Cataglyphis; species Cataglyphis cursor. The sequence goes on from JBCEZX010000058.1 coordinate 12,348,829, forward strand.
AAGCTATTTTTCTATTTTTTTTCGAGATAATCTCATGCATTATTTGTATCCATCCGACACGAATTCGAAAGTGCGAGTTCGTTTCCCGAAATAGATGTGGATTTCACCGCAAAGAGAGGAAAAGCGCGAGAGAAACGAGACGCGCATCGGGGACGAGTCTCTAGGTCTAGGTGTAGGTCTAGGTCGACTGGGAAGGGGTTCACTTCCTGATCGAGAACAACAATCCGGCTTTTCTCTCGGAAATGCTCGCGCGAAATAGCACTGATCGCTCGAGCGAGACGTGAAACAATAGAACCGTGTCGGTTCGACAATGCCCGTACACACGGATGCCGGAATTCTCGTTGCGAATCGCAATGGAAAAAGCAATTATCGGAATAATTGATAACGAGATACGGAATCGAATTTTAGCCCCTTCATTTTACATTCTCGTTATATGCAGGACCTTAATTTATTTTAACGACATAAGTAACTTCAAAATATTTTTTGCGCATACATGCGGTTTCTTCTTTATTTCGATAACATCTGCGAAAAAAAAAAAGAATCGGTGCTTGATTCTCGTAAAAATTGCCTCGGAATCGCGAACTCACCGTTTTTTACAATGGCATAAAAATCGAAAGTCGGCCGGTGCATTCACATCGTCGACACGTGACATTCTCGTGACTTGCTGATTAACGGCATCCGCAGACGTATTCCGGAAGTACGAGCGGTATCGGATTTTTTATTGTAGGCCACGGCGTGTTTCGCAAATTACACGCGAGGCAGAAAATAACGGGTCGCCATGAACGTAATCGATGAGCGTAAGCTTCGATTCGCGCATGCAAACTATCGTCAAACTTTGTACTTTTTTTTTTCTAGTTAAAGGAATTTTGCAAGCTTACTTTTCAAATCTAAATTTTTGAGAAAAAAAATTTCCTACATCAAATACTCTCTTTACCTTTCCTTTGCACCGTTTGCATTAATATTGCGTTTAGAGTAAACACATTTTTTGAATTCTTAAGATTCTCTTTCAATTTATTCAATCATAATTATTGTGTAATGAAAGATAAACATGCTGGGAGGGGTAAAAAATATGCGAATGATTTCATTGTCATATCAGGCTTATATAAAACTCTATTATATTTTGCATTTATTTTTTTAATATTTTAACAGTTTGGTTTTTTTAATTTCGCAAAATTTTAAATCTGACGATTCAAGTTTTCCTCGATCAAATTATGCACAAAGTGATGATCAGTTTCATGCTGATATCGCGCAATCCAATAATAAGTTCAGAAGTGCAAATTTCCTTTAAATGGCGCCTCCAGCGTCTGTTAAATATTCACGAGGAAGTTAAAACCTTGGTATGAAATTCATAATTGTTAGCGCGAGGAAGGTTACGGAATTAAACAGTTCGACGCGAGTTCGCTTTGCCCTTGTATTTCTCCATGTAAATTGCGAGCGCAATGCAAGAATTATTTCTATCGTGTAAAGTAAAATTTGTGTGGATATTTGTTATATTTCTATATCGTATGAATCGATTGCGCCTTCTTGATCAAATAATATCTCGCTATCTACAAGTTGAAAAGATAAAACAATAGTCTTTTAGCTTACACTGCAAAACGCTCGGTCACAAAGAAATAGATTACTGCATATTAACTGCACGAAATAATTCGAGGCTGCATTTCTCTTGCGAATCTTATTGTATATGAGAAAGAAATTTTTAATTAGAACGTCGCTCTTGACCTGACACCTGAAAAATATTTATTATATTTGGAAAAAATTCACTGATGTAAGTCAGCGAAATATATAAAAGATAATCTTGCAAAAATCCCCAGAAACTTTAATTAGAACATTGTTTTTTTTTTATTTTAAAAACGATTACTAAAACTGAGAATTGTATAAAAGATGTAAATTAAGATTGCATTTTATAATCAGATTTGTATCAGAGCGTCGAATTTACCCGTAAAAATCGTAGAGGAAAGAGCGTACGTCGATAATTCGCACGTGTAAGGTATTTGCGAGAGATAAGATTCTCGCGCGTTCCGTCTTTCTACGTCACCCTGTAGAGGAGGAAAGGGGGCAGGAGAGAGGACGGGAGAGAATACACTCGCGGATAGAGGCGCATAGGCTGCGGCAGGCGCTGGCTGACAGAGGAGAGCGCGTCCTTCCTGGGTCTCTGCCCCTACCGGGGGCCGACGTATGTGTATTGTAGTATTGTATATTTGCAGTGTACATATTATCGGAGCGTGCGCTCTCCTCCACGTGTACACTTGTGCCCGCGTGTGTGCGTGCGTGTGTGCGTGCGCCGTCGCCGCCGGCAAAAATGCATAGCGCTCTTGCACCAGACGGTTCTCAACCGCACGAGATCCGCTTTAGCTCTAGGCCATTTCTTCCGCACGCATCTCTTCTAGAAATGCATCGGAACGAAAAGCTATTTAAACTGCACAATATGATTTATCCATCCATGTAACGTATAATTTAATCTTGAGAGTAAGAGATCGATTATTTAAATGCGATTTAAATCGGATTATTTAGCGTGAAATGTAATTTTATTACATAGGAGAAAAAATAATTGAATTTCTGCATTTAAAAAAAACAAAAAAAAAAAACGCGTGATTTAATTTTGAAAATTAAAAATCGATAATTTAATTAAACGATAAAAAATATCCAAAAAGCGATTTAAATCAATCTGTTTTTTTTTTTTAAATGTTATTTAGCTTAATTTAAGTTATTAATAAGTTTAATTGCGATAAATTCTCGAAAGAGTTGAATCGAGGAAATATCAATATGCGTGAACTCCGGATGTGTATATGAATCGTAGTCGTATCGCAGCAAATAAGAAGAACCACATTTCGCGCGAAATTATTCTCGGGACAGAGATATACGCGCGACGTTCAATTCAACGATTCAGTTCAACGACGATGGAGATAATCGGGTGAGTGAAGGATGGGCGTCGAGGAAGGAAGAGAGACGGAGGGGAAGAGCCGGCGTGTTCGTAAAGTCATAGTCGAGTAAACGACTCCTCAAGGTTTTCTCATCGTTTGCCGGACTATTGGAGCACGTCGCTATCGGGGATCGCGCGTCTTAATCTCTCCAATTTGATTTCTCTCGGCTCGCAAAATATCTTCGAAATTTATCAACGGACTGTCCGCTTGCCCACGCGACGACAATAATCGAAAATCTTCTGGGTGCAAGGACCAGACGAGGCCACGCTATTTCCAAATGTCATAGTAACTCGCGAAAAACAAGACATTTTGAAATTTCCTTTTCGCTTTATTCTATCGTACGTAGGCTACAACGATGCACTTTTGCAGTTGCACTCACGATGTATCTTAATCATATTGCGGAAAATAAAAAAAAATATAGCTATTAATTAAGTGGGAAAACTTGCAAGTAAGAACTAAGGAGTGAGTCTTGGTGCGCGAATTTATTGAATTTTCGTAATAAATATCTACTAAAAATGTATATTTCGGGCCATTTTTTGGTCCATCTTCAGCATAGATATAAATATTATATTGATATTTTAAAACTTGACAGATATAATATTTACTTGCGGTCAAATTTTAAATTAAAATCGATAATCAAAAAAGAAGGCTGATTAAAACGTCTAAACGCCATTGTCACACGTGTACTCGTGTTTTATAAATTTTAATTTTATTAAAAAATACATATTTATTATTAAAATTTAACAATAATAAATTCGCGATACTCGGGCCTTGGCTCTTATTTGTCAGTTTTCCTACTTAATTGTTAGTACTCTCAGTCTATTACTCTTGTTAAATATAGCTATTTAAATTATTTTTTAATCAGCCTTTATATAATCCAAATTAAAAACTTGCAAATGTATTCGTCTCATTAAAGAGAATTAATTGAGATAAATGCACCATTGCAGTAATAATAAAATCAACAGGGATAAAATTATTAAAATTTACGATTATTTATTTAAATAAGAGCTATCAACTTTCATCATTATCGAGAGAATTACGGTCGTATCGTATATTTATCAATTTATTATAATCATTCCATTAATTCATAGTACATATACGTAAATATGTTTATTTATGCAAACACATCTCTCTCTCGAATTAATCCTTGGACCATCATTTTCGGTGACAGTTAAAACAAATATTTCATCGAGAAAAAAGTAAAGCAACTATCGGTGACACCATTATCGCGAAACATCGCAATAAGAAGCTACGTCAATGTTTTTCTCGATCTATTCGTTACAATTTCTCCGGCCTAGATGGTCGATTCTCTTTTTGACATTACCGTCGAGATCTCGGTCTTTTTATCGCTGAAGCCTTCCTGATAAGAAAATTTAGACGAGCGATCGCTACACTTTGATACGCGAGTTGACACTCCACGTCCGTGTGTATCTCGCGCGTTTCCTGCGCTGAAAATAGATTCCTTCGAGCATTTAAACGCGGCTTTCGGTAGCGGAGGAGGAAGCGCGAGAGACGAAAATAATTTCCTCGCGCTTTCGACTTTCAATTTCGACCGGCGGCGGTCCTTTCTTCGACGGCGGCGCCGACCGAACGTTCCCCGAAATCAATGCCAAATAAACAGAATCGAACGCCAAAATGTTAAACTCCGGACAGAACAGCGGTCATGAAAATATAGATGTAATGTGGCAACCGAATCAGATCTCCGGTTAAAGTGAGTACGATCAATGTTATTCCATGGCCGTGAGATACAAGTACACAAGTGTTTTATATTCGAATAGAAATAAATCAGGATTTTTTTTTGGTTGCGTTTTTTTACGAAACAATTGCTTTTAATTCGCGCACTGATAATGAAAATGTGTAGAAGGTTTTATTCGTCTAATTTATATATAACGGTGACTTTTATATTTATATGTCAGACGGAAATGTATATATAAACGTAAACAATTGGGGTGAGGAAAATGAAAACAGTGACAGTGTATTGATTGAACGTGACACATTTTCGAAATGAGTGGATATCGTCTATATGAGAGGGCTCCTCTTCCTCGATTGCATCGTTCATTCTCGACCCTCGAAATTCCTCTGACCGACGTGCTCGTCGCCTACGTATGATGAGCGTCACTTTCTTTATTCCTATTATGCTAGCTCACGCATGGGCCTCTCCGCATGTCTGCACGCACATCGTGGCTGTATGCACACGTGCATACACGTAACTCCGCTGCGCGAGGTTGACGACGAGGAGGAGGATGGAGAGCAGGGGAAGGAAAGAGAGAGAGAGAGAGAGAGAGAAAGAGAGAGAAACGCAGCTAGAGTATATCGTGCGGGTATAACGCCGAAGGCGCGTATCGGCGGTTCCAGCGAGGTATAGACGGTGACCTTGTCGCCGGCAATTCACCCCGTCTGACCCCCCTCTCCTTCTCCGCCCCTCCATCCCGGCGGCGCGATACCCTCTCTCTTCCTCCTTCCTCCTCTTCTTCATCGGTGCCGCTCTTCTCTCCCCGCCGTCTTCCGACATCGCGCATTTTGCTCTCGCGTCCTTCCCTTCTCCGCTCTTCCGCTGGTTCCTCGGGGTAGTGCGATCGTGCTCCCTACACCCTGCCCAACAACCTATACCCCTCTCCTCCCCTTTCGGAGCGCGCGTAGACGGATACGTCCGACGTTTTTCGTCCTCGTCGCACTAGCGAAAGACGTAGCCGCATCTACATCTTCCAGCTCCTTCCACTCGCTCGCTCTTTCTTTGTCTTTCTTCTCGATCTCCCTCTCCCCCTTGCATCTTCGTTTTCACGCATCGCTTATATATCGCGTGCAGACTTTTCTCATTCTATCTTTCATCCTGCCCTAGACGCTACCTCTGTCTTTCCTCGTTCCTCTTGCTTTTCCTCTCTTTCTCTATCTCTCTTTCTCTTTGCTTCTTTCCCTCGCTCGTGCTTGATGAAGTACATCCGTCTCCGCCGAGCCCTTCACTTCGCTCCGTTTATGACAAAAGTCACTACTCTTGTCTCGCATCTCCTCTTCTTTGTGAAGCGTGAAGCATTATTAGATTCATATATCGTCTATCTGCCATCCACCTCCCGCTTTCTTTCTGTGGACCAAACGATATGTAGCCGACTTTTGATTTCCCCCTTGGCTCGTTCTCGTGATCGCAGCGTCGTTTTTTCAAGTCGTCTCCCATATTTTTAAAAAATGGAAATTATGTGTAACAAAACCGTGGAAGGCATAACAGATTCATAATATTCACGTTTCGAAGAAATATGGATTCAAGATGTTTTGATGTAGTAAAACCTTCAGTCCTTCCTTTTTTTTTCGCTTTAACGATCGCGTTTTGCTCGCATATGTTCGCGAAAACAATCTCCATCGCTCTCCATTCCCTCTTACGTCAAAGTTAAAAAATCTCTTTTCACTAATGTAAGGTACACACACTTTCTGCTCGTTCATCGTAAGATTACGAAATGAGAGAAAAAAGAAGAGAGAGCGTAATATAAGCTTTTATCTTATGTGCACTTTTACTTTTGTTCGTACCTAGTTTGCGTCAAAATGGGTATGGAAAATATCTTTTGTGAAATTATGCCTGTGTTTATTTTTGGATGAATCGAATAATCAGTAAACAATAGTTGATGATGATAATAATTTTTAAATTAGTAATAATCTTTTTTCTTGCGAAGAAATTAGACATTTGTTTTATCCATTTTTTATTAATTTTGAACTTTTAATGAAATAAATTTGCAAGGATTATCTCTAAGTAGATTGTGACGTCGACGTAATAATGGACGATTAAATTTCTGTTAGGAAAAAAAAAAAAAATTAAATTAAATTCATTGCGGTAACGACTGTGTGTATACGTTGTATGCTCCGGTCTTTCTTCTTCTTTCTCTCTTCCTCCAATACTCATTATCTACTACGTGCCTCTCTCGCACTTCCTGTTTCGCAAATTATACACTAATGTCGCACATATCCGTTCGCAGTCGGTCATATGTCTGCTAAACTTTAAAGTCGAGATCAATTTACAGTTATTACTAAGCAAAAAAGAAAAAAAAAAATATATATACATATATATATTGCCAAATTTCTGTCAAATAAAAAAAGCTCTATATACTTTAATATAATTTAATTTCTATACTTATACGTTTTGGGTAATATTCTCAAGAGAGCAAAAATAAGACGCGAAAATAAGACCTGTCGAGAAAATACCGTAAATAATTCTGTAAGTAATAAATGATCTCCCTTACAAAAAGTAAAACTTTTAAGTACCTTCCAGAAAGTCTTTTGAACAGAAACTTTTGGACATCGCATCTCGTCCTGGACTATTCTTCTTCATAATTTTTTTATTATTAATTGATAATTTTTAACTCAATCACGCGGATAGTTAAATATTTTTTGGGTTTTTTTTTCACGTATCTTTGCATAATATCATTGGATCATAACTGCTCACCGAAATTACGCACTCTGTTTACGATCCATCGAGAGGCAATTACATAATCTAGAGGGAGGTACAGCTCCCGAAAAAAAAGAGAACGATTTCCAGGATACGAGCCTACCAACAACTTCCTCCATCTCTCACGCACGAGTGTAAAGTACGGAGCCGAAAGTTGACAATTCCAAATGATTCATTTCCGTCGCACTCAGCAGGGAGCGATTCCCTCTCTCTCTCTCTCTCTCACTTTCCATTTATACATCTCTCTTTCTCTCTCTCTCTCTCTCTCTCTCGTCTAGGGCGCTTGGTTGCGAATTCGTGCGCGAATTTGCGCGCTTACCGTACATCTAAATATAACGCGGCCTGCTGCATGCGCGACGCACGCACGCACGCACGCATGCACGCACGTTGCATCGAGGCGCGCGCGCGCATACGCGGCTGCATCACCGGTGCATACTGCACGCGACGTCGCGGCCAGCCTAGACCTAGACCCACTGAGCTAGCCTAGATCCGCGGGCATATGCGCCCGCGAGTGGGGCGGAGGGAGAGACGGGGGACGCGACGAGAGGGCAGAAACCCGACGATGGTGGTGGTGAAGGGAGGGGAACGCGGGGCCGAGCTGTTTCTAGTACTATCGGAGAAAGTGAACGGGCGTGGCGGCGGCGGCGGCTTCGCACGCGAAACTCTTCCTGTCATGCACGATGCGCGCCTTCCTCCCTCCCTCCCTCCCTCCCTCCCTCCCACCCTCCCTCTCGCTCCCCATCTCCCGCCGTATTCGATTTCCATTATCTATTTGACACACTGGATACTAAACTGGTCGCGCATGTGTGTGCGCGCGCGCGCGCGTGCGCGCGAGCGTATTGACACGTGATGCGCGAGTTCCCGCGTCGCGTCGTTCACCCTAATAATGAATAAATGATCTCCCTTCTGTTTCCCTGCAGCAAGCGGGTTGTTGCGCAAAGAGGAATTGCTTCTGCTAACTCTGAGTTGATAAAAAGTTGTTAACGAAAGTTGCGACTCCGTGTTACCACCGTTCTTCATCCTATATTTTCATTCAATTATTTATTCATACGTATTGACGAGTTGGAAAAGTGTATAATGAAACTTTAAATATAATACGTTAAATTGAGTAAATTTTTCAGATCTCTCTTATTTCGTTCCGTTAATTCTTAATCTTTTTACAATAGTATCTTTTTTTTTATCATTCTTATGCGAAAATTAATTTTAATTTAATTATTCGTTAAACTGAAATATGGTTTTCTATTTATTTTCTATGCAAAATATTGTGTGCGAGCTTAACTATATTCAGAAGCAGAACTTTTCAACCAGCAGATAATATCTGATGCGTGCGGGAAAATATTGGAAAAAGAGACAGTTTCAATCCTTTCAGGCATCGCATGCTATAACTTTTCCATCCTTGTATATGCAAAGTTTTTCTCCTCAAATCTTGTCCCGTTGAAGGAAGATTGATGAACGCGCTTAAAAGAATTAAGCAGATTCTCGTAAAACTATATTTACATCCACGCCATATCGTTTAGCATACTCGTTTCTCTCGCCGACATCGATACATGCGTTACATCACCCATAAGTAACAAAGCGGGATCTATTATACTCTTGCAGCATTCGATACCGCAACCTTTTATATTCGGAGCCGCCGCATTATAAGCTCTCGACCCACATTTGTACGTGCATATGTACGCATTCTCTCTCTCTCTCTCTCTCTCTCTCTCTCTCTCTCTCTTTCTCTTTCTCGCGCGCCTCAGTATATGCATAAACTCGCGTTTAAAACCGCGCAGACCGGAATCTTGCTGCTCTTCGTTGCAACGAGACTTGCGCGACCTTGCGAGCTCACTCTATACGCCATATCGTTCCATCGAGTAAACGCGTTCCCTTCGGTGAACGCATCCCATCGACTCTTCTCTCGTGAATAGTTTTGTGAATATTCACGTGAACATTTTCAAAAAACTTTCCTCTACAACGTAAGTTTCGAAGGAGATGAGGGAGATGAGGAATATAAAGAAGACTAAAGTGAGATTTCTAATTTTCAGAATCGAATAAAATGAAAATCATTAACAACTGTTTTTGAAAAATATTGTAAGAAAAATCCGCCCTTAATTTAAAACAAATAAATAATAGTAGGAGTCAAGTTTAGATTTTTTACTCTACCGATAGAAAAAGGAGTTTGGAAGAAAGACAAATTTCTTAATGAATATTTTCCTGTAAAATAATCCCACCAAGAGATAGCCTACTTTCATTATGGATATACTAATTCTCTTCAATTATCTTTAAATTATATATA
>JBCEZX010000058.1:12374279-12397336 GCA_039654345.1 Cataglyphis cursor
TATATATATATACACCTATACATATATTTGTGCGATTTTATTTATTTCCTATTCCGAAAACTATTTCCAAATTTTCTAATTTTTAACCGATTAAGTTTTTGATTTTTGCGTAAGCAATTCTATTGACATTATTAATATACACAATAATATTTTGTAGGATTACAGATGAAATATGCTTTTTACTTGCATATTAATATACATAATGTCTCAGAGATATAGTGAGTACAATATTTAAACATTTAAAACCTTTAAAACAATTACATTTAATTCATATTGTTTAAATTCTTAAAATAACATATTTAATTTATACCAGGAAAAGTTACGTTGTAAAAGATTAATTGTCAAATTATTGTTCTATGCATAATGAAGTTTTTATTAAAAAATCAACAATTATGTGAATAGAATATGAAGTGTTATTCTCAATAACTCTAAAATATATTAAAATTATTTTTGCATGATCGATAAATTCATCTAAGTTTTCTCTAAAAAAGATTTAATCATGAGCAACCTAAAAAATTTATACTAAAATAGATATTGCATTAATTGTATAATATATTTTTCATATAAATTACAGTTTTGCTCAAGAGTTTCATTTTTAAATTTTTTCTTTAAATTCGACATTCAATAATTCAGATATCGTAGATTGCTACAGTCGATAAATACGTAAGTTTCCTTTTATCAAATAAAACATAGCGATAATAATTGTTATATATAGAAATCGGGAGGAATAGATAAAATACTATCAAAAATTCACAAATACCATAAGCAATCGTATTGCTTGTTTATATAATATTGAAGATCAATGCAATCATTATATGCAACAATACAAAAATATATTCTTCTACAAAATAAAATATATTCATTCAAATTGAATTTGCAACACGTAAAGACAAATATGTTTATATTTGTGAAATATTTTAGCGTATCATTGTTATACAATATAAATCCACACTAAAATTCAACTTTTGTTTACGAGTTTTACAAAAATTGTATAGAAAAAATGTTAGAAAGATCGCGTAAAATCTCGGCAGAGAGTTCTCTTTAACCACTTTTTCTTTTTCTTTCTCTTTAAATGATTAATACATGTATCCCTAATCTTAAATATAAAATAAATGTCAAAATATCAAATCTGACGATGTAAATAATTACATACATTGTAATGTGACGTACAAGTTATATATAGCCGGATCGATTGTGTCATCGCCACTATTGGCGCGGAATTTGACTGATCGTTTATTCGGCGCCGTCCGAATGCTTCCGACTTCGTACGAGAACGCCCGAAGTGTAGAATCCGGTGTGGAATCGTCGTGTCGTGTCGTGGGCCATGAAACGTCAATCGTGGTGAACGAAGTGAAACAAGTTTGCGGGTAAATTGTACAGAGCTTTCAACTGTCATTTTTTTTTTCGCATTATCGACAAGACGATTTATCGTCGCGCGTACATTCGACGATCTGCCAGTGCTTGCGCAAAACGTTTATTATCGATCCCGACGACGGAATTGATCCTGCCACACCCTACAGTGGCCATCTTGTCAACCACGAATAGTCGGTGAACTACTTTGGCCAGCCATGGATCAGATCACGCCTAAGGAGGTGAAGATTCTTGAGAATCCGGAGGACATCCAGGAGAGAAGAGAGCAAGTACTCGGACGATACGCCAACTTCAAGGCGGAGGCGCGAAACAAGCGGGACAAGCTCGAGGACTCCCGTCGCTTTCAAGTACGTTCCTCCCATTTGACTCCTAACGATTTGGCATGTAATTTTCTGACGTTTGACACCTGACATTCTGACGCTTATTTTTGCGTTCGATTTTCAGTATTTTAAGCGAGATGCGGATGAACTCGAGGGATGGATTTACGAGAAACTCCAGGCGGCATCGGACGAGAGTTACAAAGATCCGACTAATCTACAGGCGAAGATTCAGAAGCACCAGGCTTTTGAAGCGGAAGTCGCCGCTCATTCAAATGCCATCGTGCTGCTTGACAATACTGGCTCTGAAATGATAGCCCAACATCATTTTGCAAGCGATGTAATTCGCAAGAGATTAGGTATACTCAACTGTCAAAGATACTAATTTATTTTATCAATTATTCAAATATATTGCCAAAGTGTTTTCCCAAGTATACAAGTTTTTATTTACATGAAAAAGTATGAATATATATTATAACTTTAATATAAATAACTAGATTTTTATAAACAAATATTTTAAAATTCTTGCGTTTTCAAATTATGTTTCGGCATAATAGTTTTAATCGAAAAAAGTTCATTTTTATTATGACACATATTCAATATATGGCAAATTGATTTCTTTGTTGATATAGCTAATAATGCAATGTACCTGATTATTTAAAGAGGAATTACATCGTCTATGGGAGTTGCTGTTGTCTCGCTTGGCAGACAAAGGTCTGAAGTTACAGCAGGCCTTGGTTCTCGTACAGTTTATTCGTCACTGTGATGAGGTGATGTTTTGGATCCACGACAAGGAAGCTTTTGTAACGACCGATGAATTTGGACACGACTTGGAGCATGTGGAGGTGCTTCAAAGGAAATTTGACGAGTTCCAAAAAGACATGGCCAGTCAAGAGTATAGAGTTACAGAGGTGAACGAGTTGGCAGATAAGTTGCTATTAGACGGACATCCTGAACGTGACACCATTCTACGCAGAAAGGAAGAGCTCAATGAATCCTGGCAACGATTGAAACAATTGGCTACTCTGCGACAGGAGAAGCTCTTTGGAGCTCACGAAATCCAGAGATTTAATCGCGACGCCGATGAAACTATGGCTTGGATTGCTGAGAAGGATGTTGTTCTATCATCTGATGATTTCGGTCGAGATCTCGCCAGTGTCCAGACATTACAACGAAAGCACGAAGGTATCGAACGCGATTTGGCTGCTTTAGAAGATAAGGTATATACATTGGGCGCGGAAGCCGATCGTCTCGCCGCAATTCACGAAGCCGACCATTCCAAGCAAATTCAAGCTAAACGCGCCGAGATCTTGCAATCATGGGAGAGTCTGACCGCAAAAGCGAAAGAACGACGTCTCAAGCTTAACGAATCCTATTATCTGCATAGATTCTTAGCCGATTATCGCGACTTGGTATCGTGGATGAATGATATGCGCGCCATTATTTCTGCGGACGAGCTAGCTAAAGATGTAGCAGGCGCTGAGGCTTTGGTCGACAGACACCAGGAACACAAGGGAGAAATTGATGCTAGAGCCGATAGCTTTGACGCAACTACATTGGCTGGTAATAAATTGTTGGAGAAAAAACATTACGCTGCCGAGGAAGTAGCACGGAAATTGAATTCGCTCGCCGAAGATAAGTCATTTCTCTTGAGTTTATGGGAGAAGAGGCGTATCTTGTACGAACAATGCGTGGATTTACAACTGTTCTATAGAGATACTGAGCAGGCGGATGCGTGGATGGCGAAACAGGAAGCATTTCTCGCCAACGAAGATTTAGGAGATTCTCTCGACAGTGTTGAGGCGCTCATTAAAAAACATGAAGACTTTGACAAATCCTTGGCAGCTCAGGAAGAGAAGATCAAAGTGCTTGACGATTTCGCTGGAAAATTAATCGAGGGCGAACATTATGCTGCGGACGACGTGGCGCAACGACGGCAGCTACTACTGGAAAGAAGAGCCATTCTCCTTGAAAAATCAGCTCAAAGACGCCGTCGTCTAGAAGATGCGTACAAACTACAACAGTTTGAGAGAGACTGCGATGAAACCAAAGGCTGGGTTAACGAGAAACTTAAATTCGCTACTGATGACAGTTATTTGGATCCAACAAATTTGAATGGTAAGGTTCAGAAACATCAGAATTTTGAACAGGAATTGAACGCGAACAAGACGCGCATGGAAGAGATGGTAGCTACCGGTCAGGAATTGATCGAAAGCGGTCACTATGCCAGCGATCGCATACGCACCCGTACAGATGAGATTGTGACATTGTGGGAGAGTCTAGCGCGGGCCACTGAGAAGAAAGGCGCGAAATTGCAGGAGGCTTCCCAACAACAACAGTTCAACCGAACGGTAGAAGATATTGAGCTGTGGCTCTCGGAAGTAGAAGGACAACTTATGTCGGAAGATTACGGCAAAGATCTGACCAGCGTTCAAAATTTGCAGAAAAAACATGCGCTCCTAGAAGCCGATGTGGCTTCTCACGCCGACAGAATAGACAGTATCGCTCAAGCAGCCGAGCAGTTTGTTAAATCGGGCCATTTTGACGCCGATAATATCAAAGCTAAACAGGAGCAATTGCAAGCTAGATACAACGCTTTACAACGTCCAATGAGTCTGAGGAAGCAACGACTTCTAGATTCCCTTCAAGTGCAACAGCTGTTTAGAGATATCGAGGACGAGGAAGCGTGGATTCGCGAGAAGGAACCGGTCGCGGCGTCTACCAATCGCGGTCGCGATCTAATCGGCGTACAAAATCTTCAAAAGAAACATCAAGCTGTTTTGGCCGAGATTAATAATCATGAGCCGAGAGTGGCCGCGGTATGCCAGGCAGGTTCGACAATGTTGCAAGAAGGACATTTTGCCGCCGAGGAGATCAATCAACGATTGGCGGCTTTGGACGAACACTGGGGGCAGTTGAAAGATAAGGCTCGGCAACGCAAGAATGATCTAGATGATTCGTTGCAGGCGCATCAGTACTTTGCCGACGCGAACGAAGCTGAATCGTGGATGAAGGAGAAACGTCCTATAGTGATGAACAACGATTATGGAAAAGACGAGGATAGCTCCGAAGCTCTTCTAAAGAAGCACGAAGCCTTGGTCAGCGATTTGGAAGCATTCGCGAGCACCATCGCGGCACTGAAAGAACAAGCTGCAGCGTGCAGACAGCAAGAGACTCCTACAATCGACATCACCGGTAAGGAATGCGTCGTCGCTCTTTACGATTATACTGAGAAGTCTCCTAGGGAAGTATCTATGAAGAAGGGCGACACTCTGACTCTTCTCAATTCTAATAACAAAGACTGGTGGAAAGTCGAAGTGAATGATCGTCAAGGTTTTGTACCAGCGGCATACGTGAAGCGCGTAGAACCTGAGGCGGGTCTCAGCGCTTCTCAGCAAAATTTGGCCAGAGAACAGAGTTCAATTGCCGCGCGACAAGCGCAGATTGAGGCACAATATGATGATCTTTTGCGTCTGGCGCGCGAACGTCAAAATAAGCTCAACGAAACGGCCAAAGCCTATGTACTGGTGAGAGAGGCCGCGGAGTTGGCTACTTGGATCAAAGATAAGGAAAATCACGCGCAGGTGCAGGACGTAGGCGAGGATCTGGAACAGGTTGAAGTAATGCAGAAAAAGTTTGACGATTTTCAAGCCGATCTCAAAGCGAATGAGGTGCGTTTGGCCGAGATGAATGAAATCGCCGTACAGTTGATGAGCCTCGGACAAACCGAAGCGGCATTGAAGATTCAGACGCAGATCCAGGATCTGAACGAGAAATGGACCAGTCTGCAAACGCTCACTGCAGAACGTGCTAATCAGCTGGGTTCCGCTCATGAAGTGCAACGATTCCATCGAGACGTTGACGAAACTAAAGATTGGATTCGCGAGAAAGATGCGGCGCTAAATAATGACGATCTGGGCAAGGATTTGCGCAGCGTTCAGGCTCTGCAGCGTAAGCATGAAGGTCTGGAGAGAGATTTAGCGGCTCTGGGAGACAAGATTAAGCAACTCGACGAAACGGCTAATCGCTTAATGCAATCGCATCCGGAGACTGCAGAACAAACGTATGCCAAACAGAAGGAGATCAATGAAGAATGGACTCAACTGACAGCCAAAGCTAACAGCAGAAAAGAGAAACTTCTCGATTCATATGATCTGCAACGATTCCTCAGTGATTATCGTGATTTAATGGCCTGGATCAATTCAATGATGGGCTTGGTTGCTTCCGAGGAACTCGCGTCAGACGTCACAGGCGCCGAAGCGTTGCTCGAACGTCACCAGGTAAAATATATTCTCCATCGTAATATGATCGAATACAATCATATCGTCACTCATTTGGCGAATCGTTTACGAGTCATTTAAATTATAGAATCACAGAGCAGAGATAGACGCGCGATACGGCATACTTCCAGAGGTATATAAGAACGTTTGAGCATGTATAGAGGAAGTCGCGAATTTGTTGGCGAGAATTTCTAAAATTAATCTCGCGAAGTCTGCCTCGTTGATGATGTTTTGTTCTTTTTTTTTCTTTTACGAGAGGAAGCTGCCGATGTTTTCTGCAATGAAAATATTGCCTATTAACAGTTTGAATATTTTCGATGCTTCTCGCGTAATTGCTGCCTTTCTGCTTGTCGTAATATCTATTGCCGAATGGATTTGATCGTATATAACAAACAGAATTGCATATTGACACAAAAGATCCGAGAATATGAGTCGTGGGTGATTTTACTTTAATAAATTTCTTACGTTTTTTTTTATAGGAGCATCGAATGGAGATAGATGCCAGGGCTGGTACTTTCCAGGCGTTCGAATTGTTTGGTCAACAGCTATTGCAATCTAGCCACTATGCCAGTGTGGAGATATTGGAAAAACTCGAGTCCATGGCTGAAGCGCGACAGGAACTAGAAAAGGCTTGGATCCAACGGCGCATGCAGCTCGATCAGAATCTCGAGCTGCAGTTGTTCTGCAGGGATTGCGAGCAAGCGGAGAATTGGATGAGCGCGCGAGAAGCTTTCCTCAGTAGCGCGGATGCGGTGGACAGCAGCGACAATGTTGAAGCTCTCATCAAGAAGCACGAAGATTTTGACAAGGCGATTAATGCACACGAAGAGAAGATCGCTACTTTGCAAACTCTAGCTGATCAGCTGATCGCCGCCGAGCATTATGCCGCTAAACCCATCGACGAAAGACGTTGCCAAGTATTGGATCGCTGGCGACATTTGAAGGATGCTCTTATCGAGAAACGCTCCAAGTTAGGCGAATCTCAGACTTTGCAGCAGTTCTCTCGTGATGCCGACGAAATGGAAAATTGGATCGCCGAAAAGCTTCAATTGGCTACCGAGGAGAATTACAAAGATCCCGCCAATATACAATCGAAGCATCAGAAGCATCAAGCTTTCGAGGCCGAATTGGCTGCGAACGCGGATCGAATTCAATCGGTACTCGCTATGGGAGGTAATCTGATCGAAAAGCATCAGTGTGCCGGCTCGGAGGATGCGGTTCAAAAGAGACTAGCATCCATTGCTGACCAGTGGGAATACCTTACACAAAAGACCACGGAAAAGTCGATGAAATTGAAAGAAGCTAATAAACAACGTACTTATATCGCTGCCGTGAAAGATCTTGATTTTTGGCTCGGAGAAGTTGAAAGTTTGCTCACATCCGAAGATGCTGGCAAAGACTTGGCCTCAGTGCAGAATCTCATGAAGAAGCATCAACTTGTCGAGGCGGACATACAAGCGCACGAAGAAAGAATCAAAGATATGAATGCACAAGCCGATTCGTTGATTGAGAGCGGCCAGTTTGATGCCGCTGGTATTCAGGAGAAACGACAAAGCATAAACGAGCGTTATGAACGAATCAGAAATCTTGCGGCGCATAGACAGGCGAGACTTAATGAGGCCAACACTCTTCATCAATTCTTCCGCGATATCGCCGATGAAGAATCTTGGATCAAGGAAAAGAAGCTTCTCGTTGGATCAGATGACTACGGCCGCGATCTTACCGGCGTGCAGAACTTGAAGAAGAAACACAAAAGATTGGAAGCTGAACTCGGTAGTCACGAACCCGCTATACAAGCTGTTCAAGAAGCGGGAGAGAAATTGATGGACGTCTCAAATCTGGGAGTACCTGAAATCGAGCAGCGTTTAAAGCTTCTCAATCAAGCGTGGGCAGAATTGAAACAATTGGCTGCCACTAGAGGACAAAAATTGGATGAATCTTTAACATATCAGCAATTCCTGGCTAAGGTCGAAGAGGAGGAAGCATGGATTACGGAGAAGCAACAATTACTCTCCGTTGAAGATTACGGTGATACAATGGCTGCTGTTCAAGGTCTCTTAAAAAAGCACGATGCATTTGAGACTGATTTTGCGGCTCACGGTGAACGTTGCAAGGATATTTGCGAAGCTGGCGAAGCGCTGATCAAAGCTGGCAATCATCGAGCGGATGCTATTGGACAGAGATGCGCGCAACTACGCAATAAACTGGAGCAACTTGGGGCTCTTGCGGCCCGCAGGAAGACGCGATTGAATGATAATTCGGCATACTTGCAGTTCATGTGGAAGGCCGATGTAGTCGAATCATGGATCGCCGACAAGGAGACCCACGTGCGTTCCGAAGAGTTTGGCCGAGATCTATCCACCGTACAGACTCTACTCACGAAACAAGAGACCTTCGACGCTGGTCTCCACGCGTTCGAGCACGAGGGTATCCAGAATATCACGTCATTGAAGGAAATGCTCGTTGATTCCGGCCACGATCAGACACCCAGCATACAGAAACGTCATGCCGATGTCATTACTCGTTGGCAGAAACTGTTGGCCGATTCTGATGCGAGGAAACAGCGTCTATTAAGAATGCAAGATCAGTTTAGGCAGATCGAGGAGCTGTATCTGACATTCGCAAAGAAGGCGTCTGCTTTTAACTCTTGGTTCGAGAACGCCGAGGAGGATCTGACGGATCCAGTGCGTTGCAACAGTATCGAGGAGATTCGCGCTCTTCGCGAGGCACACGCACAGTTCCAAGCCAGTTTGTCCTCGGCCGAAGCCGATTTCCAAGCCTTGGCTGCGCTTGACAGACAGATCAAGAGCTTCAATGTCGGGCCCAATCCATACACGTGGTTCACGATGGAGGCTTTGGAGGATACTTGGCGTAACTTACAGAAGATAATTAAGGAACGCGATGTTGAACTTGCGAAGGAAGCGCAGCGGCAAGAGGAGAATGATAAATTACGTAAGGAATTCGCCAAGCACGCCAACGCTTTCCACCAATGGCTTGCGGAAACAAGGTTTGCATCATTTTGAAAAATATTTATCCACTTTCCTTTAAATAGATATATAAATACGAATTATCTCTTTTCTTATAGAACATCTATGATGGAAGGTTCTGGATCTCTAGAACAGCAACTGGAAGCAACTAAGGTTTGTAATTGAAACAGATATTTATTATAAAGATTGAATTTGAAAAACACTTCATTATGCATTATGTTACATATAAATTACATTTACAAATTTATAGCGAAAAACTCAAGAAGTGCGCGCACGTCGTCAAGACTTAAAAAAGATCGAAGATCTGGGAGCTATTCTAGAGGAGCATCTAATTCTGGACAATCGTTATACGGAGCACAGTACCGTGGGATTGGCACAGCAATGGGACCAGTTGGATCAACTGGGAATGCGCATGCAACACAATTTGGAGCAGCAGATTCAAGCGCGAAATCAATCTGGTGTGTCTGAAGACGCGCTGAAAGAATTCTCTATGATGTTCAAGCACTTTGATAAGGACAAGAGCGGCCGTCTAAATCATCAAGAATTCAAATCGTGCCTCAGAGCTTTGGGTTATGATCTGCCCATGATGGAAGAAGGACAACCTGATCCAGAATTTGAGAACATACTAGGTTTTGTTCATTTTAATTCTTTGTTACTTCTGTGATATTATATTATTTTAGACAACAATTTTTAATACAATATTACTATTTACAGACATCGTAGATCCTAATAGAGATGGCTACGTATCATTGCAAGAATATATGGCATTTATGATCAGTAAGGAAACAGAGAATGTGCAAAGTTCGGAGGAAATAGAAAATGCGTTCCGAGCCATCACCGCAGCAGATCGGCCGTATGTCACAAAGGAGGAATTATATGCTGTAAGTGCAAATTTTTCATCAAGTTATATTCATTCCTATATTTTAAGTTATATATATATATATATATATATATTTTTTTTTTTTAGAACCTCACAAAGGAGATGGCCGACTACTGTGTCGCTCGTATGAAACCTTATGTAGATCCCAAATCAGAACGACCGATAACGGCAGCATTGGATTATATAGAATTTACACGTACTCTTTTCCAGAATTAATTATGCATTCATATATATGTATGCGTGTTATATTAATATTTTTCCAAGCTTATTAAATTATAATCGCATAAACAGCATCAAGCTGTTGCATATTCTTTTTTTTTTGAAACCATGCATGTTCGACTAATTTTTATATATTATTATATAAAGTATAGAACGTTTGCATAGATTGAGATTTAACTTTAGACCAACTGGCTGATATAACGAATATAGCTATATGCTTTCGATAAAGAAAAAAGCAAAATTTCTTTTAATATATACGCACTTTAGATATGTATTTTTAAAAACATATTTAATCGAATATATGATTTTTAATACTAAATTTACCATATATATATATCAGTTAGTTTTGGTCTAATACTTTCCGTATTATTCTTCAAAATAAATGTATTTAACATGTTACATTGTCTTTGTTTTTATTTAATAAGAATCTCTAAAATATGCAAGTTCTAAAGTTTTCATGTAAATTTAATGTAAATTTTTTTTTTACGTTGATATGTATAATTAAAATGTTTATTTTATTTTAATAATAAATTTAATAGAAATAATATAAAATGAATGTTACAGGGAAATTTTTTTTTTTTTTTTTTTTTTTTTATCTTATTGAGCAACTGGATTTACAACCATTTGAGATTTCTCTTGAATTATTTGTTCAGCACGATATACTTTCCAGCATATTAAATAATCCCTTGTTACTTTGAACAGAGTATAATAATTTATAACTAGTAACAATGTCATCGAAAGTATTTGATACCATTCGGTTATCCGTAATAAAATAAGCACTTGAAAGCTCACCAATAACAATTGCAGTCCCAATAATGAAAATAGCAATATTGTTGGATTATGGAATAAAGCCTATATGAGAGATGTATAACAATTAGTATATTTAGTATAATTTTCATTATTCATGGCAATAACATAAGATCGTACATGGAATCTATAGTGATTTAGATTACCCGGTTCCGCTGCTGTACACAAACCTTCGGAACGATAAATCTCTCGATTATGCCTTACGACCGATCCATGCGGCCACAATACCGTATCATTCCACGGTTGGGCATAGATGTGATTATTTCGATTTTCTATTTTAACCCATCGGCCTAAATGCAATGCTGCCCTATGTAGTACATCGCAATATCTAGAAATCAATAAACGACTATATGTATTCTCGATTTATGGGTTTGACTAGAAAAAATAATTCTTACAATTAGAAGAGTATATTTACCTGACAGGATAAAACTGAACAAAGCATGCGCTTATCCGTCCAAGCCAGAACAAAATTACGTGCTGCACCACCCATAATATATTGAAATGTAAATGTGGTGGTACGAAGATGATGGGCGCGATTCCGCAAACGTACGCACTACCGGAGGACGAGAACAAAGCTCGCTTTAATCGTCGGTTAAAATCGGATCTCAAAGTGAATACTTCCGCCCGGATGGCCGACGCATTTAGCGAACAATTGTGTAAAGGTTTATCTGTGCATGAGAAAAATGGTATCATTAAACTTCAGAAATAAATAACAAATAAAATTGTGATGTGATGCTTGCCTAATAAATATTTTGTTTTCCGATCTTCCTTTCCACATGAGAATGTTGTAGAAATATCAAAAAATGGTGCTGCACTTATTCCAAACATGACAAAATATACCGACAAACTTCTGGAACAAATAGATGTCATAAGCAATATATTCCTATCTCTAAAATTTTAATTAAATCATACATAAATGTTAACATAAAATAATAATAATATAAGATATATTAATGTGATAAAAAGAGAAACACACGGATAACATAAATAAAAGATCTTCATAGAGTTATGCTTCTGAGCCATGTGATAGAGGCACCAGCACAATATGCTCATCACAGTAAGTAATAGAGAAATTCTGAAATAAATTCACATATTAAAATGTTTTAATATCATTTCACATACCTCATTTAATAGAAATTATCCAATGATAAATCATATTACAATACCTCATAATCTTTTGGATTGCAGGTAACCATCGAACTGGCAATGACATATCAATGAATTGACGTAATAATGTATAAACAAATCTACGTGCCATCATCGTAAAAATAAATATAAGCAGGTAAGGATCTATCAAATAAAAATTCTGAAACATCAGCATAATTTGGGATACCTTTAATTATCTTAATATATAGTCTGCGATTATCTCTTTTAATTATTTATAAAAATGCTAATGCATATATATATATATATATAAATTTTAATACAATATAAAAATAACGTACCATACTATAATTATTATACGAATGTGGTAACCACCATACAGTCCTGTATAGATTAAGCAGTTGCAGACAAGCTGCGACAATTGAGATGGCCAAGGATAAAGCTTCAAAGGTCAATTGTCCATCGACTGGCACTATGGGTATAGGAACGTGCTTCGGTGCCAGAGATTTTCCGCCGTAAATCTCATCGATTCTCTTGTCATCCACGCCACTCCCGATCGCTCTTTCTCCACTGTTACTCCTTCCATTGACATTCGTAGACCCAGCATAACTATTGCCGGATCTGCTGTTCGGGCCAGCTCGACCGGCAGCGTTTCGTCTGCCGCTAGGCATTTTTCATTTATTTATTCCTTATGACATTCAAAAGACACAAGCTTCTTTATCCCAATCACTTTTCTACATGACAAACACGTGTCGCAAAAACAATCTTTGGTTTCGAGAGACGTGTTCTATCAAGGACAGTTTTTTCTCTCTGCTCGTAATTTTTCTGACATATTTATTATGCCACTGTAAACAAAACACATGATAATAAGAATATAATAATAGTAAGCATCTCGAGAGTTCTCGCATTTATACCGGGATATTTAATCGTGTCACTTATTGTTAGTTCTTGACAAAAGTACAATTCTTCGATATTTTTCCGGGGGTCCTAAAGACGAGAGTTTAAAAAATTGAAATCGTCGTTCGCAAAAAGTTGACAAAAAATCACACTGTTTTTTTTGTTTTTTTTTCAAGGTTAAGAAATTTATATGCGAATACAAGTGATATGAGCATTTATATGCGAATACGAGCGATATGAGCATGCGCCGTCTAATAATATATTGTTGCAGCACGTTCGGAAACATCACCGTGTGCACATGAGCGTCATTCTCTCTTTGTTATTTACTAAAAGTTTAACGAGCACACAAACGTTGTTCTATCTTTGTTATTTACTAAAAGTTAGACAAAGATAGAACGATACTCGTGTGCACACGGATGATGTTTCCGAACGCAGTCTCAGAAGCTGCGGTCGGGATGACGCTAAAGATGCTTCGAAGCATTATATTAACCAATCAGAATAAAGAAATTTTCACTCTCAATCAAACGCTTCGAGAGAAGTTCGAAGCTTTTCAAGCGTCTTCCCGACCGCAGTCAGAAAGAAGAGGCTCCCATCCCAGAATTTCCAGGTCGCCAAGCTTCTCTCTGCTGATTATAGTTGCTTTCCATTTGCACTGAAGTGATACTGAGTCACTCAGTTATGTGAGTATTTTATACTCAGATAAAATGTCAATTGTTCAATGAGTAAAAGGAACGCGCAAGTGATATTGCAGGTTCATAACCTTACTTTTGTATGTGAGTCTATTAGACTCACTAAAGCACACGGTCTCGATCGTGTGCAGAAACTCAGTTGAATCTCACTTTCTCAGTGTCAAAAGGAACGTGCATTCAACTGAATTATGACGTCATAAGTGAGATTTATCTGAGTTTTGATGTAAATGGAAAGCAACTTATATCATTCACTCATATGGTTGTTTTTTCTCTGAATAGAACCATTATTAAATATTGTCAATCAAAGGTATTATTTCCCTAAACAATATTTAAATTACAAATATCAATTTATTTATTAAATCAGCCAATATATCGCTTTGCTTCATTTTGTCATCTTCCATAAATACTTGTGATATAGTAATATTCTATGAGTCAAGTAATCCTGCAATTTTAATGTTATTAAGAATATTGTTATTAATAATCCTTCGCATATTTTTATAAATTCTTCTATATTCTTTTTCACGCAATCGATTGAACAAAAAAACAAGTAGTGAAATTACTAAAGGATTATAAATATCTTGATCAACAAGTTAAACGTTAAATAATCTAAATAATTTACATTGTTTTGAAATTGTACAGGTATAATTGATTCGTATGAATAGCGAGTATGGCTCATCGAATTCTTCGAAGATATCCTAGAACGAAGGTAAATCATTTCCAGGAAGTAGTGCAAAAGTTTGAGTATCTATTGGTAATGGACTTTGAAGCTACATGCGACAGACACGCAGTGCTCAAGCCGCAGGAAATCATAGAATTACCGTGTGTATCACTGTCTACCAACAATTGGAAGATAAAGGATACGTTTCACGCCTATATTAAACCTAGAATCCATCCCGAGCTCACACCATTCTGCACAGAATTGACAGGAATTATGCAGGAGACGGTGGACAATCAACCTTGTTTCGCAGATGTGTTCTCGAGATTCCGCGAGTGGTTAATCGAGGGAGAATATTTTGAAAACACTGATAAAAGTGCGTTTGTAACATGTGGCAATTGGGATCTAAAAGTGATGCTACCGAATCAGTGTAATTTAGATAATATTACATTGCCAGATGAATTCAAACAATGGATAGAATTGAAACATACGTTTTGCGACTCTACTGGGTATTATCCAAGGAGTTTAAAGGACATGCTAGTGCGATTAGCTCTTCCGCTACAAGGGCGTTTACATTCGGGCATTGATGACGTGAAAAATATAGTTTCCATAATACAAGCTTTAAAAGAAAAATACAATACACAATTTAAAATTACCTCATCATTAACAAATTCTACACTAGGTTTAAGCGATCATGAGTAGAGTAGCATAACAATATAAAAAAAAAGAACACTTTGTTAAAAATCGATTATATTAATAAAATATCGCTTTTGTATATAAAATTCATTAATTATAAATAAATATTCTGATTATAAAATTGTGTATCTAAATTACGGTCGTCTTATGGCTTTAATCAACACATCTTGTTTATTATTCTCTGTATAAATCTCAAGTATAGCTTGCATATTATGTTCTATCCTTTGCGAACATTGTATCTTCAAGGGAAAGCTTCTTCTGCTCGGTAACATTCCTTCTGTAGGAACAACACTGAAATAATTCGAATTTGACAGACTGGTTTGGAATGCCTCGGCTGCTTTAAATAAGCTAAGAATAGTCACAGTCGCCTCGTTTTCTATTGGAGGATGAAGAATAATGGTGGATGGAGTTACAGTGAATTGTTCTCCCGATGATCTGGGACGCCGAGTGTCATAGTCTGCCATAGTTCTATGTGATAAAATATAATTTTAATAAGAAATTTGTGTAAGCTAATATTTTATCAAATATTATTTACTTATATGATTTTGTATAATAATAATATACTAGAAAAATGTACATATGTAAATAAATAAAAAGTCTTACTGAGAAGCATAAAAACTTGCTCCATCTCCACTATCTATTTGGGTAGTATCGCTCAAAGTATAGAACAGCTGTGATTCATCAGCATCGCAATGAACAGGCAAAGTATCGTCAGCACATGCTTCCACAGTAAGCATTATTTCATACTGATGAACTCCGGTGCAAAGATCATTCAAATTTTGCTATTCAAATATTTATTATTAATATATGAATAATAATAAAAAACACAGAAGTTGTATACTTACAACGGAATCTCGAATTGATAATAAACCAGAAGCTAGTTGTTCTCCAGGGAAAGCTTTACATATAGAATGCACAATATTTTTTAACACATCATTTTCATTTTCAGTCGAATTATCTGATTCTTTTATTTTATTATACAATCTAGAAAAAATAGAAGATATAATTTTGTTAGCAACAAATATTAATGCTAACAAATGCCAATTCCTGTAGATATTTTCGCTCATCTTTTACCTGCGTATTCGCCAGCGGGTCGGTTCATCCCCATACATGACATTTACTGTTGCAACATGTGATACCTCCGAACATTGTAATTTCGCAAAATCTTCTTTTTTGGGATAGAATTCTATTAATACCCGTTGAGTCTCTTTAGGATTGAGAATCAATTCTTTGGGCTTTACATGCCAATTAGAATACATTGTTACAGAAATATCTGAAATACATAAATAAATATATATATATATATATATATATATATATATATATATACACATATATATATTTATACAATTTATTTATAAAATATATATATATATATGTATGTAAAGGTTAGTAAAATAGAAAAAAAAAAATTTAATCAAACCTTTTGGTATAATTTTGATTTTAGCAAATAATTGTAAGTCTCCGATATTTTGTAGTATAATCTCTTTAGTCAAGACTGTTGTCTCAGAATACAAAGTACCAAGTGATAATAATCCCATCTTGCCATTTGCATCTTTAAATATATTTGAAATTTTTATCTTGCTATACCCACCATATCCATACAAAGGTATCTGTTATAATAAAAATTGTTTAATAATATTCTTTTTTAAGTTTGTAAAATATCCCATAAACACACACATCATACACACTTTTTTGTGTTGTTGAGAATCACTACCATTTCTTGTATAATGTTTGATAGTGATTTTTCCAGTTACTGGACCTGTATGATATGGACTAAAACTAACAGCAAGTGTTTTAAGCTCTTGACGATGCATTGCCAATACTATGCTTGTACTGACAGTTTGTCTATCTCCAAGAAACTATAACATAGATATTTGTATTGATAGAAACTTTAATCACAATTTTTTTTAGCAATATACCTTAATTTAGCAATATACCTTAAAACTTTTATTATCATCCCATATATCTATCTGAATTTTAATCTTATTATTACTTGTGTTACGAATTGTAAATTCTTTAATATCACTTTTTCCTGTTTTTACACTATTCCATACAAGAGCCGCATGTGTCGATTTGATTGGAATTGTATTTCCTGTTACAGTTACACCAGATACTGTACTGATTGGTGAATTTCTATCACAAAGTCCGGATCTACATACAAATTAAAAAAAAAAGGTTCTGTTACAGATTGCTTATTGAGGAATCATGATTTTATTATATATATAGAAATATAAACTGACCCACTAGAAGTTACACTTTGTGGTGATGTTGCAGGACTTAGAGATACAGCATTACTAGGTGTATGACAACGTAAATAATTTTCCTTTTCTAATTCTAATATTTGTTCAATATTTACAATATAAAGATAAACATTGTTACCAGCAACTAATTTGATCTTTGCACATCTGTACAGAAAAATATATAATAACAGGATAAGTTAAAAACATAAATGTATAATATTGATGAACTGAAATAGTCACCTTTCGTTATCTAGAGAGTATGTAGCTTGTGATTTATATACAATTAAGAATGAGCTCCTTTCCCCAACTTGTAAGAACATATTATCCGGTTCTACAGTAAAATTCTGTGCTGCGTTGGGATACTCTTCAACAGGCACAATAGTGGCGGATACATGCGTCGCCACATTCCCTGTATTAATAATATTTAGTAATTTGCCTTGCTGTCTTGAAACAATTATAGGCAGCTCTGTATCGACGAGTTGAATTTTACAGATACCCATCTGTGCATAAAGGGGCACTTCTTTCTGAAGTAGAATGGTGTTATCCTTACATTGTACATGTATAATTAGTTTGCTCTTCCAGTACTGCAGTTGTTTTTGTGGAGAATCTATTTGACGAAAATTTCACATATCTTCAACAATGAAAGGCACATGTATACATACATTTTTCTGTGTAAAGATATTTACCTATCTCTGTAGATTGTTCACATTTTATATTAGCAGTAAATTTTTCGTGAGATTTTAATATTAGATTAAGTTCGTCGTGAGATTCATGTAGTTCTACTGATTTATCGAAAATATCATCAATGCTAAACATTTTCGGTCCATCCTATAATAATTAAGAATATAGTAATCAATTTTATATATATTATTCATCTCTCTATATATATATAAATATATATGTGTGTGTGCGTCTGTGATATGATGATACTTTGGTGTTCTTGATATAATATAATCTCACATGTAATATAGAAAGCTTAATAGGCACATCAATACTGTTTTTGTTATGAAATATTATAGGTAGAATTTTTGTTGAATTCTTTGTAATATGTTGAAAATTGAGTTCCTCTTTATGAGAGTCGCATATAATCTCAAGTTCAAGTTGTTCTGGATTAACACAGATCATGTGCTTCATACACCATTTCGATTTTGTTACCATATCTATTAAGATTATATTTAAGGCTACAAATATTTGTTTGCACATTTGTATCACTTTTACTTTGATCTGTAAGCAATAATGGAATAATTATTGATAAATTGAAGAAAATTTATATATATATATATATATATATATATATATATATATATATTATTAGCTATTAAAATGTACTTTTGTGGATTGTGCCCCATTAGGCTTTATTAAAATTTCATCTTGAGGTATATTTAATTCAATGCTCTGCATATCTCCTAGCACTTCGTTTAATTTTAAGGAATATGTGATCCATCTGTCTCCATGATTTAGAAGTTCAATATTAACTTCATTCGTCATGCCAATGATGCAATTGCACAATTGTTCTGTATTCTTCCCGATAACAACATTACCTAAAAAAAAAAATTTACATAAAAATTGTTAGTTGTTGTAGATCATATTTTTATGACAGAAAAAAGTCATTTTTAATAATTAAATGAATTATACTGTTTAAATTAGGTTGCATTTCTGGATTAATATTCATAGAAAATGTTCGATCCATCATGTTATTAGAAACACCAGATTCTTTTCTTTGTATATTCAAATCATTGTAACTTTCATCATAATTTTCTAAATCCACTTTAGATGGTACATGGGATAATAAAGTAAATTTGTCATTGGATAATTTAAAATTTTGTAACAACGTAGAATTGGATGCTTGTATTCCTATTTATATATATATATATAAATGTTAAAATATATCATGTCAAGTTTCTTTTTTTTGTTATATATTCAGTAAAACATTTATGAATATTAAATTTTATACACACACACACACACACAAACACGCACGCACACACACACACACACACACACACACACACACACACACACACACACACACATATATATATATATACACACATATATACATACATATATATTGAAATATTATATTTGTAATAAAATCAATAATAATATTTAAAATGTGGATTTCTATCAAATAAATGTCAAAGAAAGAAATTTACAATTTACCCAATTTACAAACCTGCATCTTGATTAAATAAAGAAGTTGCACTCTTATCACTTGCTTCCTCTTTTAACATTTTTCCTTTAGATATATTTGTGAAAGATTCAACTGCATTCGTATTTTCATTTGAAGCAAATGACAATACTCTTGAACGCTCTTGCTTTACATTAACAGTTTCATCTTTAATGGTTTCACTTTTAATTATGTCTTTAGTTTTACTATCTAGTGATAACTTGACTGAAAGATTCTCTAAAATGTTTTCATCAAATTTATTGGAATTCCCAGTAGACGTTGCTAGCATAGACTTTCTATCGGAAGGCAATACGTAAGTTTTTTGTACTGCATTGTTTTGCATTATTAAACTATTCTTCTTCTTTTTCTGTGCCATTAAAATCTGATCAACTAATCGCCGTGGTGTACCGCTATCAACGTTTTGTAAAGTATCAAGAATAGTGCTTAAACTTATAATATTATCTTTATCCACGTCTCTTGTTGCATTTGCGATGAATGTATGTTCCTCTTTTGATTCTGTAGATAATGTTGCTGTTGCTAAAATATTTTTTTTTTTGTACATAACATATTGGTAAAAAAAAATTAATATTTAAAATAGTATAATTATATACCATTTGGCAAGATAGTCGATTCAACTAATGGTTCCAAGTTATTTCTTTTGGGACTTTCCAAAGTAAAATCAAAATTTTGTCTTACTTGTTTATCATTCCCTAATATTCTTATATCAGCAGATTTACGTTCAAAATATTGGCCAATAGATAGTTTCTGTCCAGCACAAGATCTGTGATTTAAAATAAATATTATCTTACTGCATATATTTTAGCAAAATTAAATGCAATAATTTTACAAGACACATACTCTACTGTTAAATCTAGTTGTCCAATAATACCAGAAAAGGAAGTGAGATCTAATTCCTGCTTTTTTGTACTCATGCCTGGCATACAATATGTACGATCTTGTTGCCAAAGTGCTTCATCAATTGATAATTGTTCATCCATTTTTGATCCAGATAAAAAGTCCTCATTATTGAGTTGTTTCATAATATCGTTATTTACTTGTGCCATTATTTCGTCTGTACTAAAGCTCATGCCATTGAAAGATTTACTTAAAAAAGACTGCTTCTTTGCACTATTATTGACACTCATCTGACACTCAGATGACCGTGCCGTTATTTCATTAGGATCAAAAGTAACCTGAAATTTATCTCTTCTAAAATGTTTTGACTTTGAAATAAGATTCTTAAATTATAAATACTTACATTAGTTTCACCGACTTCATTCGTCAAGCGATTAATGTTGCACTCCTGGTCTGATTCAAGCACATAAGGCTCATTTGACAAAGTAAAATTTGAAACAGACAAGTTGCCTGTTATATTTTGTACATTAGCATTATTTTCTTTATTTGTATCTGAAATAATTGTGCACAATTGTAATTTCATAATAAAATATGAATAAATTTTCATATAATATATATATATATATATATATCTGTTTTTTTCTATGTCTTTACCTATGGTTAAAGAAGAACTTTTTGTGTCACTGCATTTCTGAAGAAGTCTCCTGGCATATTCAAGCTCTGCATCCATATTTGTGGAATTCTTCTGCTCATTCCCTGTTACACTCATGTTTGTGAGAACTGTCAACAATATAATATATTATTATTGCAACTCTACCAACATTATTCAAATCATTTTAAAGATAATGACAGATAATTCAATTTTAAGAGAGACTATAAATAGTAGGTCCTGAATTTGATTTTGATCCCATATTATAATATGTATATAATCATATATACATACTTGACATGTCACACAGAAGACCTAACGAGGAGTCTTGTTCATTATGCGCCAGCTCCTTTTCATATGGTACATTTTGTTCATCTTTGCACTGTTTGTCGCCAAATTTGCTTTCCAATCTGAAATGAGATATTTTTAGGATTAATTATCCTATAAAACATTACTTAAGGTTAATTGAAATTCAAGTTTGTCGTCTTTATATGTGAAACATGATATTAGAAAGACGAAAACAATGACTCTCAATCGAATGTCAGTTTTAATCGAACGCTTTGTAAAATTCGGAAAGAAAAAGACGCTTGAGAAAAACTTACGGGCTTTTTCTTCGAACTGTCGATGATGCTTGCGGTTGAGGTGTATTTAATATTGTGTCACTGAACACTCCATAACCCTTGATCGGTGTAAACATTGTGAAATCCTTTGTTTCTCGCGCTTTGGAGCACAGTAAGGATTCGATGAAAAAAAATAATTTGGGAGACAAACGATTGAACAATTTTTCAACACGTCTGGACCTTTAGTCGAAACCCTCAGCCGAGTTTTCTCCCAAAGGTTAAACAACGACAGTTGAATCGATTTTGTGGTTCAAATTTGAAAAATCTCGGATGTCATCGACGATTGGATACGCGCTTGAAGGTCGCGACGTAGTTTACAACGCTCGTAGAGAGAAAGGCTATGAAAAACAAACGAAGACGGCGGAAACAAATAGAAGACGGATATATGGCACAGGTCCCGAAAAACATTGGAGACATGTTATTTTCCTGTGATAAATTTCTTGTGAGACGAAAATAATCAATCCATTCTGAAAATATAACATACCTCACGTGCACATTGCGCGGTTCGTTAAACGCTAATCATTTCTAGTGTACGGTAAGATTGCAAATCAAGCACCGGAAAATGTATATTGGACATCGTAAGTATTGCGCAAATGTTGCAGAAACTATTTTACGATAAATCAATTTATATCGTCTTACGATCGTAATTATAGAAAGAGAAAAAAAAAGGATTAATGTTCCGAATAACACTTATAAATTTCTGAATAATATTTATAAATATTTTTGTACCTTTAATAAAAAATGAATGAATAAAAATCAATTAAAGTTTACCCTTTTAATCCATTAATAATCCCGTGTGTTAATTTCAATGTTGTTAATCTGAATTTGAATTTTTGGTCTTTAAAATTAAAAATTGTTTACAGTGTTTTATTAAATATTTTGCTATGAAAGCGATTTGTCGTAACATTTATTCTTATTTAACTTTTTATTTATTTATTTATTTTTTTTTTTTTTCATTAAAATCTTATAATACTTATCATACAACTTTTTTTTGTAATTATGATAATTATTAAACTATCAAACTTGTCAAAATGTTATTTTGTCAATAGATATAAAAATGATATTTCGACATGAATCTTTATTTACATATGATAAATAAATCTCTTTATTTACACATGATAAATAAAGACGAATATACTAGATAATTGAGTATATGGAATGATTAAATGTCCCTAGATGAGAAAATTAAAAAACTCAATATGATTGTTTATCTCTCTCTCTTTCCCTCTATCACACATAGAGAGGTTATGTATTTGTTTTCATAATATTATAAACACATACACTTTTTAATAATTTAGACATTTTATTATTGAATATCATTATTAAAATATGTTAGTGAGAATGATTTTCTCTTCAACAGAAGAGAAAAAAATACATGCATTATCACACGACTATGTCATTGTATTTTAATGACATATATATGTAATTGTCTTTTAATGACATATGTTTAGAATTGTGTAGTTGTATTTTTTCTTTTTTGTGAGATACATTTTTTTAAATCCGGAAATACCGAAATTATAAGTGAAACGATCATTTTTTTCTTTTTTTTATATATTTCTTCTCCAACATAGGTAAAAGTGATAAAATTATGTGTTATTATTTTAAAGACAGTATATAT
>JBCEZX010000058.1:12418968-12432728 GCA_039654345.1 Cataglyphis cursor
TATATATGTATATATATATATTCATCTTATTCTTAGCGTAATGACTAGATAAATCTCAGCCACCCAATATATAACATCTTGTGTTTGATCCCATATATTATAATCATACTTTTCTGTTCTCATTGAATATATGGTTAAAATTTCTATGCCAAAATTCATTATTCTAACATATATATGATCATGATTTATTCTAGATACTCTGGTGATTTTTCGGCAAAGGATAAAGGATTTTTTGCATATTCATTTAAATATTTGCCGATAAAGAATGAAGATCTTCTAGCTCACAATGATATATCGGTTTCTCATGATATGCAATATCGTATAATATGCTTCACTATATCCTCTTCAATCAAGTAATCGAGAATTACCATATATATTTATACATACGTATATTTCATGAGACATTTCTCATGTAACTATCCTCTCGAGGCTTTCCACACGCAATGAATTTGCACTGGTGTGCATTATATTTAATTTGCTTTTTTTCGTTCTTTTACATATCTTATACATCAAATCTTATAAACAACGAAAAAAGACGTTATATACATGTTTTCTTATCAGTGTGTTCCTACAGGTGAATCATTCCGTACGAAATATTGCGTATGTCTATGGCAAATTAGAGATCTCTGAAGATATATCAGTATAATCGAAGAGATCTGACTTAAATTTAAATAATACAAATAACTCATATCTGATATATATATATATATATATATATATATATATATATATATATGTATATTAAGTGAAAAAATGTCCATAACATGTTCTTGATCTTCCAACAAATTGAACACTAATTTATTTATTAGAATATTAGCGTTTTTTGTGTTTAGACAAGTATGGTTTTTTTTCTTTATAATACATATTATGACACTATGTGAACACATAAATTCTATGACTTATACAGCGTGTTTAACGATGAAGAATTCAGAGCTCAGAGAATATAAAGCACTCATTAAACTAATGAAAATATGTCTAATCAATACATGAATCGGAAAATTACTATCGAAACTGGAAATTGTTTTTATCTTCAGAAGATGCAAACAATTTTCAAGTTTGATACAAAGTTATAATACAGTTTTCAATACAAACGATCTACTTCCCTCAAAAAGTCAATTTTTTTATCTATGTTAAAAAATTAGTTTTTTTTTTACAAATAAGTGCACGTCCGCTTTGAACTACCAAGTTCTGAATTCTATCCTTCAAACACTTTATATATCTGAATGATATCAGAAGTGAAGACAACACACAAGCTTGATTTCCTTGCAAATCAAAGTATGCCATTTTCAAGTAGTCGCACACACATATTCACAGAAAAAAATCTGAATAATTTTTATTAAAAATTACGCATGCTTTGCTGCCCCGTTTCACTTTACTACTTAATGTACTTTGGCATTGAAATTTTATCAGACATCAGGAATCAAAATTTGTATCATTGCACACTTCTTGATATTTGAAGCAGAATAGTTCAAAGGTGAGAAATCTTCGGCAAAAATAGGTAAAACTTAGATTATTGTGGAATATAGTATTTATATAGAAGAGAACGCGTTTTCTTTCTAGCAGTATGACTCTAGCGAGAATTGCGCGTTGTTTTGGAATGAATGAGATTGTACCTTATTGGGTTATACATAGAAGTCATCAGTCTGTATCTTTTAGAAGAAATTTTCCATTGACAAAGTCAGGAGTAGAGCTAGAATTCATTTTGTATGCCTATGAGAGAAGCCTATTAAATTCAATATAATTTACATATTTTACATATAAATATTATACATGTTAAAGTGAAGACTTGTTGCAAGCTGATATGAATAAAATGCATATATATATATGTATGTATGTATGTATATATAAGCCTTTTTTAAAATTACTTTAACTATTTTTATGAATTGCGCCTTTTTGCAGATGACTGCAAAAAATAAATGAATTGAAAGAAATTTTATTCTGCAAAACTGAAACTTCTTCACAGTATTCGATTCAAGTGTTCGCGATTCCTCCACATATGTCTGCGGTGTGCGCCTTTTTATGGTGATTCGCAAACATATGGGATCTATGCCGCATCCGAACGATCTAAGATTTGATAGGTTTTAGGCAAGGTACTCCGAGGAGGTAGCGAATTCGAACGATAATCGATCGCGAATTATTAAACATTCGATGTTTCTGACTCTGGCTGCATTTGAACCCGAGCCCTTCAATTCGGAGCAGATGCATAGCTCTCTGCGCCACGATCGCACTGAAAATTGAATTACATTAACAATAATCAAAAGTTTATTAATGGTAATATGTTTCTTAATTGTTTTCATCAGTTCATTTCATCAATTTTTTGCAAAAATCTGCAAAATAAGATTATTTGAAATTATCATTTCACAAATTGGAACGCGCATCACACTGACATGAGGAAATTTCGAAAAATGTTAAGATATTTGATAGGATATAAGAAAAAAATTTTATTATAATCTTTCATTTAAATAATTTATATTCCGTTAAATTAAATTAAAAAGTCAACAAACTTTAAGTCAAAAATTTAATGAAGATATTGAATTTTCAAAGCAAGTAAGATTAATACAAGAATTTCTAAAATATCAAAAAGAGCAATAGATAGAAAAAAAAGAAAAGAAAATACAAAATTCAAAAGTTTAGAAATCTCTATCCTAAAGTATCTAAATCGAGTGAAATCTCTTATATCTATAAAATCTAGATTCTTAAATACACAGCCATTTCTCAATATTTATCAATGTATGCTCGAAGAAGTGAATGATCAATGCAACTTACAAGATAATTTTTTACAAGCTTGTAACTTACTACATTCGCGAAAAACAAAAAGATGTATCATATTTTTCCTAAGAAAATGTGTAACATAATTATACGTTTATTAAGGAACTGTATGCTCATAGCAATATTCAGCAAAAAATAAATTTTTTTTTTTTTTTTTTAGTTTGTCCAGTTTCTCGTGGACGGCAATCAGTTGAGGATTATTATACAAATCAAAGAATTTTCAAATGGAGAAAAATAATATTACGTAGTGAGCGTGCTACACATTATAGTTTCATTTTCAATACAGCCGAGTATTATAGAATAGTCGATCAAGCGGTACGTAGGCATACAAGATCTTCTAGTAAATCATCTTTTTCTCTTTTTCTATATAACGCATCACTTGATATCTTGTAAAACAAATTACTCATTAAAAAAATCTTGTTTAAAACGCTCTTCTATATAATTACTATATTATTATTTATCACGAGATTTACGCATCCCAAGTTTACTATTAGATATTACTAATAGATAATAATTTTAATACAAATTAACATTGCTGGGCACCAAGCCGCAAGTATTCGCCGGCCTTTTGAAGATAAAAAAGATTAAACAAAACGCTTCAGCTCTTAAAGTATCTCCCACATGAGAGATAAAGGAGATTCTTTTTATAAATATTACTATGTCATTAAACTACGTAATATACAGTTCCAGCTCTGCTCCAGCTGTTAGTAAAGAGCTTTGTGCTATTTATAATCATGTGCAACTGCATCGTTTGCATTACCTATCATCTTCCTTGGCGCTAATAATGCGATTCTCTGTAACACAGAGTATGTTGTATACTAAAAATCTAAAAGAAAAATATTTTATCGCTTTATTCACTCGTGAACAAGTCAAAATTATGACGATTTTGTTGCAATTTTTATATATATTATTTAGACATGTAATAAATGCTGATATTATGTATATAAGAAATATTGAAAAAGATATCTCTCGCTCTAAATCACAAAAAAACATATTTATATTATAGAGAATCTCATTAATTAGTATTATATGTATATATATATGTTATATACATACAATCTTTTGTATATATATATATATATATATATATATATATATATATATATATATCTTACGATAATTATATAAATTATGCTTGAGTAAATATTTAATAACATTTCTGCGACGTACCTATGTAATCTTGTTTACTAAGCAGGAGCTGGTGAATGTATTGAATTGTCCCAATAAGAATCGAAACACAAAGCATAGACTTGCGTAGAATAATCTGTACAGTAAAGATAGTAGAGCGGATATAGTGTACGGTAGTGGATGGCGGATGTATTGTCTGTTCACTACGCATCAGCCAGGCAACTGAACGCTTTTATATGTACACCGGTGACTCCTGGCCGGTTAATAGTCTAAACATCGACGTGGGCATCGTTTTCATCAAAATCTAGAAAAGAACAAAATATTTCAATTCGTGATATTTTTCTTTTGTCAAACAAGAAACATACAACATACAGCCATCTTATATGTACCTCTCCCACTGATGTAGCCAGAAGATTAACAATCTTTTCATGCGGTACAGCGACAACGCTCTGATTATTGATCTCAATTATCCTATGACCGACCCGAACTCCACCCCTTTCGGCG
Source organism: Cataglyphis cursor (assembly GCA_039654345.1). NCBI lineage: Eukaryota > Metazoa > Arthropoda > Insecta > Hymenoptera > Formicidae > Cataglyphis > Cataglyphis cursor. Next base: position 12,423,370 of record JBCEZX010000058.1, read on the forward strand.
ATACCGCCTCTCAATAGACTACATATCACTCCGTTCTGTACACTAAATCCTAACTGATACTTGGTGTCAGGTCTCTTGATTTTCACTTCGACAACCGGTGCACACGGTACAACAGTCAGCTTAACAACCGTTTGATTCTTCGAGTTTTTTATATAAGTCTGACACGTGGACAAAGGTAAGCCGACCAATGATACACCATTAATCGCTATTATCTGATCGCCAATATTAAGCTGTCCGCAACGAGCAGCGGCACCGGCCGGCGCCAGATTTGCTATAACTACGGTTGGCAGCATCGAGCCCCATCCAGATTCAACGATTACAACACCGAGGATCTCTCCCTTCGCTTTTGGTACTACTACCTGGAAAATATAATATTATTTATTAAATATAATATTATATTTCGCCATAATAAAATTTTGATTAATAATTTAATAAGGTAAATTGGAACAAAATAATCAAAATGCGTCCTCGATTTTAAGTCGTTAAAAAATTTCCTAATCAGGTTAATAAAAGAGTGAAAGAATTTAAAAATTACCTCTTTTTGCATCTCTTTCTTTGCAAACATTTGCAACTCGTCGCCGAATATCTCTTGCGAATTGAGCACTTCTTGATAATCCATTTCCTTAACGAAACTATGGTCTTCTATCCCATTCGCCTTTAGGAACTCCATATAAGCTACTTGAAACGCTTGTCCGATACTTTGTGCTATAAATTGAGCTTCCTCACTTTCGAAAACGTGACAGATCATCTTCGGAGTACGATTAATTTTCGGTACTTCTTCCATTTCGTGCGGCACAAAGCGTCGTCGCGCCATTAGCACCACCAGATCACCGATATCCGCGATGTATGAAATAGTGCGCAACGCATGATCCATCATGATCTCTTTCAAATCAGTATTAAGAACCATAATCTTTTCCGTCGATATAAAGAGATCTACTTCCGTACTTGGCTGAGTGTCACCGTCCGGTGCCTGAAAATAATTCAATAATAATATCACAACATTTGTAAAAATATCTTAAATTAATCATATCTATATACATATATCACATATACATTTTCACACAGAGAATATACGTACCAATGCCTATCAAAAGGAAGCAGCATGTGTAACAGAGTAGAAAATAATTAATTATAAATTGTATGTGCGAGTACAATATTATTATATATAATGTATTATAAACACATACACGCAGCGCGCTTAATTGCCTAATAAGGTAAGTAAATAGTGCATTGTAGTGTGAACCGTACAAGCATAATTATTAACGACGCTATCACAAACCTGAGAGTTTGAGAGAAAGAAAGAGAGAGAAATGGAGGTAAACGATTACACAATCCCTCTAACTTTGGCGCAACATCTAACTTGCAAGAGATTTGGTCGCTATGATTTATAAAGAACATGTGCATTGTGTGTAATACGCAGATAATGTGAGTCTTAACTGAAAAGTGCGATTATATGGGAAATTGTTGAATTTTGATCAAAATGAAATAAAATTGAAGTCAAGAGACGAAACGACCGATAAAACTTGATGACCAATGTCGGATTATAAATCAATAGGGGAATAAAATGCGGGTGAGGGTCGAACGACTGTTCTTTCAAGAGTCAAAGGACAGTCGGTCACAGACATTACAACGAGGGATGATTATCTTGGGACATGAAGGGCAATGAGGGCGGACCTTTATCTTTGTCACAGCCTCCTCCACCATGTGGTTCTTAAGGCGCTTACGCCGTTTACGTCCCCCTTCCTCTTCCACCTCCACCGACCCGAGAAATTGTAGTCTGAAAACGGTTGTGGGCCCCAAGCAGCCACTGATCGGGGCCAGTTTCGGCTGATGGGCCCCAAGCGCGTGCGACTCGGACTGGCCCCCACCAGAAGCGCTCCCTATAAGTTCTTCGCTCGAGTCGCATTCGTCTTCCTCTAGGCTTCCTTGCGAGGCAATGCTGCAGCGACCATACCCATGCTGCCCCCCATAGTTTAAGAGCGTTGCCTGCATCGGCCCATCATCCTTCCGTTATGTACGCGCCAAACAAACAAACAAACAAAGGCTCTGCTAGTCACACCTTGCCACGCACCACCGACAAAACGAGAGGCAAAAAGCCAATATGTTCATGATTTCTCGTGTTGTTAACGTACGGCTTGTTTTCTTTTTTCTTTTTTTTTTTTTTTAGTTTCTTCATATGCACAGTGACTCATGCTTCTATGTCCTCTATCTGTACATACCGAGTCAAGTCATTCACATATACATATAAATGCAGCAGAGCTCGATGGCGTGTACATACACTTTTGCGACCTTCATTATGCATTCATCTCGCTGTCGAACAAGCGTATTATCTAGAACGGTATCTAGAAGCTGTGCAACGTGCAAGCGTATGTTATAGGTAACAATAAAATTGAACAAGCATACGCGACAATCGCAATTAAATAAAACGTATAAAATAGCTTAATATATAATATATATAAATATACAAAATTGACTACACTTCTTCACAATCTTCAATGTTTATCTAGCAACTCAGAACTCGAAGTCTAGATTTCCTTATCATAAAAAAACTAATCCAGTTTCTTCAATTAGCGTTAATTATGCCGTATCGAAAAATCAAGAAGATGTAAGCAAGATAGAAATATAAAATTATCATTTTCGGCGACAATAATTAATTTCGATTAAAAAAGTATGCTTTTTCAAAAGCGAATGCAGAGATCTGGATACAAGCATAAAAAAAGTTCCTTTGTCAGTACTGTTCAAAAGCATCAATTAGGCACATAAGCTAATAATATGATTTATTTTAGAAAGCTTTATCGAAATATGATTCAGTAATATTAATCATCAGGAATTTTTCATATAAACTCTTCAATCTTTGCATGTCCTTTTATTATTATACTATTGTATATAATGGAGCACAGCTTAGCAATCTTGCAATTAATAATAAATTATCATGCATGTACTATCAAAAAAATTAATTGAACACAATTTCTGCTCTCACAATTACTCAAACATTTCAAAAGAGTCAGAAGTTACTTTTGCGAGAGCGTGCTCAATTATAAAGACATCATTTTCGGATATCTTAATTTCTGCTTAGCACATAACTAAAATATTTTTACGATAGAAATTAAAAAAACATTTCCATTCTGGTCTACTCAACTATATAAGATTTTATCATGCTATGATAAGATATCATAGTAAAATCTTTAATCACCTACATATTGTAAAATCTGATTAAACGAATAAATATAAATAAGCATAAAATTAATCTTATAGAATATCGTCATACTAAAATAAGGTCGTTGTGTTATCGTATGTCATGTCTTTTCAAAATTCGAAATTCGATATTTTCTTTCCCAACTTTGCTCAAATTTTGCCAGTTACATTTTGATTTTTACATTCCCAGTTTCTTTCCTCTTTACTGATGCGTCACAGCGATTTATCTTAAATCTGAGATAAAACAAAAATATGTAATTATTGAGTAGACCAATATTTTTCACGGATTTCTTGTGCGTGAAATATCGATCAAGAATTTACAGGAAAGCGGATGTAGCAAGCGGATAGCGCATATATATATATATATATATATTCGCAAAGAGAAAGATTGACAGATACACAGAAATCACATCAAAGTTACACTGAGAAGATGACAGTGTTCGGTGGTCAGGTGGTGGTGGTGGTGGTGGTGGTGGTGTTGGTGATGTGAGGAAGGGGAACGCTACACTGAAACATTCAGGCCTTTTTGCACAACGGCCAGTTCACAGTTATATTTAGATTAATTGTATCATTAATCGAAATCAGCATTCAGATTCTTCTAAAAGGAGAAACGTTTTAAGAGCGATGGCAGCTCGTGATCATCGCATAAAATTAAGTATAATATAAATAAAATTAAGTATAATATATATCTTGTGATTTATATCTAAATGCTGATGTTTGCTTATGAACAGAACCTAAGAGTAGGAGGAAAGAATTTACTGTTTCATTAGCTTAATACTGACAGTTTCCTTGGAAGATTGTTCTATCACAAATTATAAAAATCATAAAGATTAAGTGTAGTTAAAAAAAAGATTTATCGCAGAGCTTGTTATCAATAAAAATATGCAATACCGGAAAATGCAGTAGATATTATATAAATATGATAGGTACTATCTTCTAGGAGAGTATCTCGATAATTGTCTAACAGTAAAACGTTGAGCGCATATCTTTTCGTCTACGAAATTGAAGTACGAACGACGCGACTTAACGGACAGTATGTACTCTTTCCTACAGAAAACTCTCAGGTTTAACTAATCACTTATAAGATTCCAGCATTTTAACCATTTGAGGTAAATTAAGGATCTGAAAGTATACAATGACACTGAAATATTTGGCGAAGATACGCTAATTTGATATGCGTAAATTCCTTAAAACATTTCTTAAACTATCATAATATTTTCTAGCTATAATTTTTTAATTCACGATTGCGCATCAAGAAATATTGCAATCTTAAAAGTCCTCAAAAAGTTAAGAATCTTAACACTGAAATACATATTATATTGCAGATGAGAATATTGCACTGTTGGTCACTACAAATTAAGTAGCAAATTAAAATAGTATAAAGCATTCAGAGCATGCTGCTAATTTTATCCTGGTTATTATTATTATTTTATTTGTAGTTTAATTCTAATAGTCCCTGAAGAAACAATTTTACATTCTCTAAGAGATTTTCTAATGCACATGACTTTTTCATTTTGACAGACGTCGCGTCAAAAAAATAACAATTGGAACATTTCTAATTGATATATAAATTCTAACGCATCTGTATTCGAAACTATATGTATAATGCATCTTCCAAACTGAATGCTACTGATCTAAACAAAACACAACATATCATTTGCTATCATTTACGTGGATGCATTATCTATCAGATATATCGTTCGATGCTGACTTAATTAGTAGTTAGTCTGTTCTTTAGAACAAACATTCTAGGAAAATAATATATATGTATAGCTTTCTTTTAAGTGATTTATATATCATAATTAATAACTCATACTGTGTACATACTCGATAATCTTTGTTTTTGTTTTTTTTTTTCAATGTTACGCATATCGTTAGAAGAAACAAGTGTTTTCATATATATATACTCTATTTGCAGACGAGATATTATGAATATTACGTTATTATATATACATATGTGTTTATAATTATAGGTGTATATACTATATGGAGGATAAATCACTAGAAATTGTTTTTTAAAATATCTTCATAAATATTGATTTTAGACAAAAGTTGAATTGCTTTCAAAAGGCTACATTTTTGTGATTTTAGTTTTTTGGGAAAAGCATCAAAAAGTTTTAAAGGTCACCTCTATTTTTTTTAAATAGAAGCCCTCATTTTTCATAACATATTCTTGTAGCTTGTCTCGTGAGCTTTTCGAAACACTATAATAAAATTTTTTTATTAAGTATTTTTTAAGTTATTTTATATCTTACTTTAACGTAAAATATAAACAATCTCGTAAAATATTTATTTTTCGATAATTTTACCGTAATACTTTTATGCACGAAACATTAGATGAATCAATTATAAAAAAACAATAGTTTAAAAAAATATATATTGTAAATAATTACATATTTTTTCTTAAAAACAATTATTTTTTTATACCAATTGATTTATCTTATTATTCTGTAGATAAAAGTATTACGGTAAGATTATCAGAAACTAAATATTTTACGAGATATTTTATATCTTAATCGAAATATGTCAGAATTAGATGTAAAATAACTGGAAAAATACTTAATGAAAAAATACTTCATTATAGTGGTTTGGAAAGCTCTCGAGATAATCTACAAAAATATGTTATGAATATGTTATCAATATATTTATGAAGATATTTTAGAAGGTAATTTTTAGTGACTTACCCTGTATACACATTTCTCTTAAATGTGAGCTATACAGGGCATTTTATATAAGGTAAAGTCCTTGTAACATAAGCATCTTTTTTCTTTATAATTTTCGGAAATGTTTTCGGTATACCCATCTTTTAATATGCCAATACAGTGCATTTACTGTTTCATATGATTCTTCGTGTAAAAGTTTCTGTAATTCTATTATAACTAAGTCTAATATTTGTATTTTTATAATAAAACACAATATTGATATATTAAAAAACAAAATATTTCAAAATTGATACGTTTCTAAAATAGATGTTCATTTTTTTACAAAGAATACAGTAGTGTCTATCTATACGAGATATCCTGTATAACATTAATTCACAAGAGGAGAAACGTTTGAGATAACGTAACAAATAAAAAAATAAAAAAAAATGCGTTTTCGCATATGTACCTTTATTCTGGAAACGGCTTCCTCTGCTTGACACATTCGAGTCGACTTCGTCGGTTGACCCTCGCATACCAGTTGCGTGGATCCCAAATACCTCGCACGGAATAGGACACCTTCGATCAATACTGACGGATCGTTCAATAAATCTGAAAGCGGCACAGAAACATACCATTTAGTATTTTTCCCTTTTTTCTCGCAATTTATTGTGCCAAAGGTAATTAAGCACTTAGAAGAACATTGAGGTAATTTAACAGAGGACTTAGATGCAGTGTCCAATATCAGAGTCTTTGATCCTTGCATATTCGAATCTATAGTTATCATTAGCGCTCTCATATTCTGCGCGCAGCGCATGAAATTATAAAGTTTAATTTTATAATCTTCCGATTCTTTCCGATCTTCTTTCAATTTGATTATCTTGACGAAAGTAAACTGTTTTCCACTTTTATTATATTCACGCACACTATTATTTTATTGTATTTAGTATTCACTTTTATTGTATCATTCATAGAAAAATATATATTGCGCATTAAAAGATGAATTTATTTTACGATTGTATGTAAGCGCGACAAATATACACTTGAAATGCACAGACACTTCATATTCATTGAACATTACGTTCCGTAAAAGATTATAAACACTTATATGAGTAAGGTTCGAAAATTGTATACTTTTTCGCCCAGCCTCTCCACCTAAGACGCTTTAGGTGAGAAGAGGCCAAGCATAAAAAAGATCATAACTTCTGAATCCTCGATAGTAAAACTCTCGAATAGTGTTTATCACGTTATAGCTGCCGATCTTATCAAGAAACACAAAAGAATATAATTATCTCATTTGAACATACTTCTCAAGTTTCCGAGCAAGATTTATAAATGGTGTTTATGTACATAAAGATAGTCTCGAAAAACATATATCATGCAACGGAATATTATTAGATATGGATAGATAGATCTTGAATTAGAGCAAGAAATATAATAATAATGTTAAGAGTGTGATATACATATTATATACAAAAATTAAAAATGTTAATAATGAATTAAATAAAAAAAAGTTTATTAATAATAATAGTTTAGTAATAATAATAATTAAATGTTTTAATTTTTTTTTAATGAAAAAGAATATATACAGATATAAAAAGAAAATACTTACCATATAAGAGTGATTAGAAGAAGATGCCATTACAACATCCATGCAAGCAGTAGAAAGAAATATTATATTAGTACAATTATTAATATCCGTAATTGGAGAAAATCGTTACGTATGAAGTATTGGGAAAAAAAATTGTATTGACAAAAATGTGTGATAGTACCTTCCTTGTTTCTGCTTTTTTTCTTTCCTTCCTTATCCTGAAAAACAAAACGGAATACAATTTGCATGATAGCCCAGATAAGACTTATAGATAAGTATAGTGACAAATTTCGTAGATATATAATTTATATATGTAATCATTTAAGCAATAGAATATATACAATATGCTAACATGCAATAATTGTTATATAAAAAAAAGCCAATAAACATAATATGTTAACATGTTCTTATTTATAATAAATAAAACTATAAAGAACTGTAAAGTAAAAAAGCATCATTAATAGTATTAGGAATAATAATATAATGAGCGCTAAATATTACTGACTTTTCCTTCTTTTCCGTTTTTATAAATGAATTATAAGAATTATTTTGTTCTGCAAAGCACAGGAAAGAATTATATAATAGTGTTTCATTACAATTGCATTATTTGTCAAGAAAAAATTATCCAATATGCACTATTTCTATAAACACACGATTAAAGCTATTTCTGTTGCAAATTAAAAAAAGCATAATAAGCAGAAGCTGTGAAGAAAAGGTGAAGTAATTGGATAACAAAAAAATACCCCTTTTTTTATTAAAAAAAATCAGCTTAAACATTTTTCAATTATTTATCAAGTATTATTAAATACATTTAATATTTTTATTATTGTGTAAAAATTATTTTTGCTAAAATGTGTATATTAACTATATTAGCAATAATATCTTAGTAACTATCATTGTAATTGTACTTAAGAATTATCATATTGAAAATTTTATTTAAAACGAGATTGATATGTGACATAAATTATATATTTAAGCTGATTAGAATGTATTTCATTTAGCAACAGAAAAATAGCACACTGCCATGCACCAATATTTCATCACAAAGAGCACTTAGAGAGATATAGATATCTACAATCTCTAAGAACAAATATTCCGTGGTAGCATTTGAAAGGGCACCTTTTTCACCTTGTTGTTGGATTCCTTGAGGCTCTGAGGGGATGAGGGAGAGTTTTTGACTGGGGTCTTCTGCGGACTCGACGTAGGTTGCGCGGGAGTGGTTACTTCGCACTCGTTAGAAGACGACGATTGTATAACAGACACTACGGGAGGTGGGGAGATCGAGGTAGACGTTGAGGGTATGGGCTCGGAAGGCGCTAGCGTTTCTATTGGGGCCACACTCAAGGTTTTGGGAGGGGTTTGCTTTGGTGTAGCGACTTTCGCATTCATTGGCGGTAACATTGTCCTAGTCTTAGGCTTCCTCCACCCCTGTGTAACACCAAGACGATATTAATTGAACACCGATACCAATCAAATTGCACAGGATAACGGGAAATGCGCATTATTAGTATCCCTTTTCGTCTAAATTTAAACGCCATCACCTCGACATTACCTAGTAGGAAAAGTTATAGTGTACGCATATATATATATATATATATATATATATATATATTGTTATAAAATGAGTTGTACTTTCGTTGTTTAATTAAAGGGTTATAAAAGTCCAACAAATAAAAAAATAGAATACTTTTTAACATCGCGTAAAATTTAGTTTAAAAAACTAAATTAATATTTCTTTTTTATTAAAAAATATATATTTTTATATTAATAAAAAAATTAAAGTAAAAAATTACTAAAGATAGTAAAGCAGAAGAACAATAATGCATTTTAAGTAATTGTGCGCATCTGCATAGTGAAAAATATATATTTGTATTAAATATGTATATATATGTGTACATATATATACATATACATATACCTATATACCTATATAT
>JBCEZX010000058.1:12432833-12452257 GCA_039654345.1 Cataglyphis cursor
TACATATACCTATATACCTATATATATATATATATTCTATTATATAAAATATATTTTTTAACAGAAAAAAACTATTTTTCTATTCGTTTAAAAAAAAATTTTCTATAATTTTATGTTAAAAAGTATTCCATTTTTCGATTTGCTTTAGATCCCTGAATTCCTGAACATTAGAGGAAAAGAGAAATCCATTGATATAACAATAATTAATAAAAGCGATACCCAATAAAATGAGATTGCGCATAGTCGAATATATATTACGTGTTTACCTTGTCATCATAAAATCCTTGATCATCCGTCCTCTGTTGTCCAAGTAATCGATCTGTTTCAAGATCGGTATCTGCCTCTTCCTCGTCCGGACATTCCTCGATCTCCACATCGCCTTCGTCGCCTATGCGACGCGCATCGGATTCTTCACTATTGTTTTCCATGCAGATTCTCCGCCTGCCGTCCATTATACTGCATCTTAGTTAGATGCGTTTAACGTGCGAAACAATGAGATATCCCAAAGGGTATCCCAAACGTACGTATTTAGTGTCATACAAGGAGCATTTTTATTCAATCAAGCAAGATATCGAAGCGAAATATCACAGATTGGACAACACAATTGGAATACCCTTATCCTTATATAAAACAAAACATAAGATACCTTGGTATCCATATTGGACTGACGCTCGGTTCCGGTGGATCTTCGGACGGAGATTTCACAGGGAGAGTTTTAGTCCTTTGTAATGCCATCCTGATGTCTTTGATAGCCGCTTCTACCTCGCCACAGTTTACTTCCAAGGTTACACTTTGCCGTCCCTGAGGCGCCGGTGGCGGTGGCGTACCCAATGGATCTAATCCATCGAGCTGCAACTCGTTCGTATCGTATGAATTCTCTTTCTTTGCGGTAAATAGATCGGGAGACGATGTAGTCTTTAACGTGTGTAAAATATCCTTTGTTACATTGAGACCAACGTCTTTCCCGGAATCGTTCTCGTTTGTGCCTAACATATCGTTACGAGTTCTCTGTATAATCTCTTTTTCTATTTCGTTTATCTGTCGTTTCATTAGCATCACAGTAGGATTATTGTTATCGGTGTCGCTCGCATGACCGCTAGACAGACCGTCTTCTAATACCGGCATACTAGTGTATATTCTCAAGGAATCCGAATTATTCCCCAAATCGCCGACCGATCCGAGAAGGCCACTTGCTGGCATTAATTCATTATCCATCATCATGAGGGACACTTCGCTGTCCAAATCTCCACAATTGCTGTCGCAGTCTGTTGTCTCGGGGCTCAGCGTGAAATTACGTGAATGTCCTACTTGTAAACCGACCTCGGTCTCTCCGAGATCTTCACTGCTACCTGTACCTACCGAGAGGTCTAGAAAATTGTTTTCGTGTTCACCTGTCTAAAAAAAAAAAGCAAAGGAAAAATTCAGCTGAAAATGTTTACTCCATAGCATAATGATTCGTATTTCAAATATTTAATAAAGCTTCTCTCACAAGCGATCACATGTGTACAAGAACCTATATATAAATACAGATTTATATTTAGAATTTAACTACTAGAAGAAACCCAAGTATTGGAGAAACCCAAATATTGGAGTATCTGTAGGCATTTTAAAGTTATTAACAATATTTGTATTGTATTTATTGTTTTAAAGTTGTAAAGTTGTTAACATTATTTTGTATTTCTTGTTTATTGCACAAGTTTCTAATATATAAATAAACATCATAACGATGTGAAACTAACATGACATGAGAGAAACCAAAATTAATAAATATTAAACAAGGGAAAAAAGACAAAATCCTTAAGGTAATATTTCTTACTTTATTTTTATGCTTACATTTTGAAATTCTGCACGTTGCTTCTTAGGAGATTCGTGTACCATAACCTCTTCCGTTACTGGTGGACCACTAGCTAATCGCTGACCAACATATGCACTTCCTCCTTGTCGTCGTAATTCATAATCAAGATCCTTGTGTGCAACAAAAAATAATTTTATTAATTATTTGTAACTTATAAATTTATATTGAAAAATTGTGTGCATTTTGATATATTTGTTTTTTAATTATAAATTATTTGATAGAAATTCTTGATTATATCTTTTTAACAGAAAAATTTAATATTTATAAATAAATATTTAACAACTGTTGTCTCAACAAAAACTTACTTGAAAAGGAAAAGATTCTATATTGTTCTCCTTTTCTTTCGTCGGCGCCGGGCATTTGAAGAATTCTTCCAATACTTTCCGCGTTTCTGAAAATTCGTACAGATAGTCGAAAGTACTACCTCCTGGTGTGACGAGACTGCTTATATTATCAACAGGCAAAGTCGATGGCTTTAAAGAATCCTCCTCTTCCTCTTCTGCCTTTGGTGATGGAGTTGAAGGATTGATAGGCTGATCTTCGATACTAGTATTTTCTATCACAGTCTTGTCTATAACGATTTCTCCAGAAGTATCTTCCTTCTTAGGACATGAGAAAAAAATCAACAAAATTAGACTGTCCAACTAATTCTATATACAATATTCCGCAAACAATATGTATCTTTTACCTCATTATGATTTGGTGTTGTTGGTAATACTCTCTGCGGAAAACCAGGTCTTGGTGTCATATACATTGAAGGCGACGATAATAAGCTAGGAAGCTGTGTATTTTCGCGAACTCCATAACGCCTCGGGCTGCCAGAATATTGAGCAATTGGTAATTCACCAATGACTCTCGCAACTTTATGATTACGTTCCGGAGACGGGGAATCTGCCTCGCAATCACTCGCTGGTGTAACAACCTACAAAAGTTGAAACACAAAAGATTTGTGAAAATCTTTTAATTATACAATATTGTGATATATGCATTTATATCGCGCATTATTACTTTGAAAAATTCTGAAGTATTGCGGTGATATGCTGTCGTAGGACTAGGAGTACTCCCAACACTGGAACTCGGTGGTTCCGGTGCAATACGACCTCTTTGAGAATCGTCCGTCTCCAAGTCCACATTCGCTGCCGTAATTTGGTTCGTATTGCTCGACGCCAAATCTAATCGTAGCCCTTGCCAGTTATCATCGATATCGTCGAAAACCACAACTTCACCGTCGCTAACTATTGCCATACTTCTCGCAGGTGTATTGTGATTTGATTGATAATCTATGCAACTCTTTGGTAATCCATAGTCCAGATCGGTAATACTCTTTGGTATGGTATATTCTACATTATTGCTATTCAAAATCGAATCGTAATTAATTATACGATTGCTACGGTTGCTCTTAGGTGAGTCGTAATCCAGAATGGATTTTGTGGGGTTGCGTCGCACTGAGTGTACCTCAGAGGCAAATACAGTCTCTGTCACTTCTCGATTTGCACGTTGCTTTCTGCTTTCACCGCATCTAAAAATTTATAATAATTAGTAATACTGTTGTATAGAGTAATGTAGAAAACTTTTAAGGAGTTTCTTTATTGATAAAAATTTAATTACCGGCTTCGTAATTCCCATATGGTCTGTGTACTAGGGGACTTGTTATTCTTCTTAACAGATAATTTATTATCAGTTTGAATGTCCTCGTTATTTATAGAATTTGACGCAGCCAGAAATCTTGATTTTCTAGCTGCTACCTTTCCTCGGCTTTGTGAGAATACTTCTCGACCACCAGCAATTTCTATAATTCTGTGGGAAATGCAAGAATTATTACATATGTTTGCAATAATTTCTATGATTCTTAAGAATTACACACTGTTCCTTAGAACCCCATCTTACATGAATTTAATACATATGTTATTCTGTAACATTCATACGTAAGTTTAATAACACACTCTTACAGGAATCATTTATTTTGAAAATGAACACAAAATAAAAAGATTGAAAAAAGTTTTATCTCTTCAAAATTGCAATAATGTATCCTAAAGTTTATCTAATCGTTTTCGAAGCAGTTAGCTTATTATTCATATATACACTCTGTATAAAAAAACATTTTACATAAATTCATATTGACGTCTGATCGGTAGAACTAAAACTTCGTGATACAGCGAGTTATAAATCTTGACGAGAGTCATAAATCTCGAAGAAATTCAGCGAAGCTGATGTTTGCACAGCGTATCACATTCCCAATGAAAATAAATTTCGTCTTATCGCGTACGCGAGAAAAGATAGCACGAATAAAATCGCGCGTGACAGTCGAGTTAACCCCCAAAATCGACGGTGCCCCATAATAAATTTACACACCGTTCGCCTTTAATACATCCGTCGACGACGAAAACAACCTCATCCTTACGCGCTTCATACGATTCATCGATGTTTGAGTCCTGGATTGAACCTGGAATGCTTTATTGAAAAATATTCATCGGGCAAGTCACAGAGTCACGGCGACGACCAGACGTATATCCGCGAGAAAATCCGGCGCGACTTTTAAGCCAGTAAATTCCCGCGGCGCCCATCTGGACGCTCTTCCGTCATCTTTGAAGGCACGAGAAACCCGGAACTTAACTCGCGAAAAAACTTCAAAACCTTAGCTTTCCAACCCATATCACGTTATTTTTCTCATTTGCCAGACAGTAAGAATTATTTTTTGTATTATTGAATTATTGTATTCATCCCAAAATGTACTTTTCATTTTGACAGAGGCCCAGCATCTACCGGAATCATTAAACGCTTCACTCATTTTCGATTTTATCTTGTCAATTTGTAAAATCAAAATCGAACACGATGCAATGTCGCATTGAAATTCAATAGCTTCTTTCCTCCGTTTCAGATAATAAATTTAAGATGTGTGAGATGGAAATATAAAATCTCTAATTCTACTAAGGCAGACACAGGCTGTGTGTAAAATATAACTCATACAAGTTCAGATATAAAAACAGTCAATCGTTACTTTGGATACTTCGAAAGTATAAAAATATAAAAACTTATTTTGTAAAATTTTTTTTTAATCGGACATCTCTTCGAAATTATCGAATTCAAAAGTAAAGAGCATCCACACTTCGATACCGATTGCACTTGAGTAAATCTGGATGGAGTGTCGAATGGAGCTGAAAATAAACGGTAGATATCTGTATATCTCACACATTTATCTATTGATATCGTCAATCGATTAACGATTAATATAATGATAACTCGAATAATATCAGAAATTACAATTCTCCTTACGATGTTGATTCGTGTCATTTTTAAAAAGATATCTTTACTTGAGGCGAGTACAACGCCTTAGAACTCGCAAACTTAATTTAAAAAAATTTTTTTGCATGATAAAACGCAGTTAAATTACCTTCGTTTCATAACAACTTTGTTTTACGGAGGAATACAATTTGAGAAAAAATTTATTATATTGCCACTTATAAAGATAAATGTGCTACGTAAGATTTTTGTCGCTCTTAAATCGCGAATAAGAGGCCCTAAGAGGCGCACGTGTGACATTTAAAATCACGCGAGGAGTCGCGCGATTATTATCACCGACGACAAAGACGTTTTCGAGGGAAATCTCTCTCACGTGCGGGAAGAAGGGAAAAATATTTACGGATCATATACTGCTGCGAGCGTATTGACTTGTTTGCTACACATCGGATAACTCGTGCGACGTATTAACGGCAGCGAGAGGTAGAGGAGAGAGAAGCTGATATTTGAGTGACATTTCCTCTCCCGAGTATTAAGCTTGAAATTAACGCCCCGTTGAATGTACACGGACAACTGTGTCAGGTTGTGAAACCTGTGGAGCTGTATCGGCTATGAAAACTGGACGCTCGTGTCCACGTGTAACGTCGTATAGGTACATAAAGAGCCAGACGTCACACAAATGGACTTTCATCGTCGACGAGTGTTCCGTCATATAAACGCGCAATCCGCTCGAATTTAATGCTGCTAGTAGAGATGTACAGAAACATAATATTTGCATTTACACAGACGTTTGTATATCTTGACTTTACAGCCTGTTATCGATTTTTATGCAATTTAGCCGTTCGATTCTTTCTGTAACTTGCATTTAATTAATTTCCCTTTAATTAATTTTAATTTTAATCTCTATTTTAACTCACTTTTGTTTTACATATACATACATTAAAATCGTGATTTATTTCAAATTTGAACCAGTATCTTTTAATTAATTACATATATTTCATATATACAATTATTCATATAAGCATATAATATTACTTTGTATATATTTTTTATATTTTTTACGTTATCTAAATTTTGTAAAAAGAAAGTTTTCAAGAAAAATTAATTAATTACAAATACTAATTTTGCATTTTGTTCTAAAATAATTAAACAAAATTAAAAACTTTTAAAAAAAAAAAGACTTTCTTGATAAAAAATTAAAATAATTATCTTTATATATTAATTGTTGCTGCATTAGCAAACATATTTTGAGAGTTTATACATAATAACGCAAAACATAATTAACTCAATCTTGTATTTTACTATTTTCATAACCATAATGACGTACTATAATTGTAGAAATTATAATAATATATTGTTGCTTTGTCATTATCAATATTATTTAAAATCTCATAAAATACATGAAACTGATTTTCATAAAAATCTTAAATACACAATTTAAGTGACTATTACTATTACTATAATTCTTAATTAAATTACTTAATTAAATTACTTCTTAATTAAATTATTACTATAATTCTTAATAAAAAGATAAAATTTTAATCGTGAAAAATTTTCCAATAATAAAAATCTTGGAAAAATATTTAAAATCACTTTCTACAGTAACATTTTAATTTATCTCAGGTCTATCAAAATGGATTATGGCTATATAAAGTATCTTTTTTGTTGAATAAATGAATAAATTGACGAATCGGTACTCTCTTATAAAGCTAATTGAATTTTCACGGAGCAATCCATTACCTTGAATCCCGGAGTTTATAGCTGGGGCCTCCCTTTGCCGAGGTGAGGATGTACACGGGACTCTCCTCCGGTCCGCTGTCATCCTGCTGCGATTGTCCCTGATGATCGCTACCCGGCAGACTCCCGTATTGCGGCGCGTCCTCGCTGCGTCCCGACGCCGAGGACGAGCTCGACGAAAGCGGCTTCGTGGCGTGCGGCAGCTGGCCCTCGACCGTGAAACCGGGCACCACGCTCGCCGTCCTACGGGACAGCGAACCTGATTTTTTTCTGCCATTCGCTCGTTTCCTATACCTACGAACGTAACTTGGCACTTTTAACACAGTCGGAAAGCGTGTTAAAAGAGATATAATTTTTATCAAAAATAATAATAATTATTTAAAAAAAAAAAAAAGAGAGAGATTCTTGGACTATTGCTTGTGTGATGAAAATTGGTGTGATTGGTATTGTCGTCATAATTAAGAAATGTGACGGAGCACGGGAGTAACGCAATTTTATCTTTTGAAAAATTATCCGAATATAATTTTATTAACGGGAATTTTATGTGAATTTTACTCTCAAAAAACCAACATACATTCGCCAAATTTAATTATTCTTTCACATTTTGCTCACAATGTACAGCTTTTTATCTTCATTCCGCACGTTTGTTCCATCTCCTCAATTAAGTAATTAGCTATCCAGCATTACACCGCGTGCTATATTATAAGCAGAATAATAGAGAAATGAGTGGAAATAAAACTTTTACAAACGCATCCTTTACGTCTGCAATAATGTCACTCATTATAAAAATTCATTAAAAAGTATTAACGAACCACCGCTGAAAACTAGTTAATATGTACGATAATTATTAAACTTTCTACCTCCATTAATAAAATACATCCTTAAAATAGATGGAGACCAAATTCAGATACGGCTGTGCGTATCGGAGACGTCCGAATACAGAATCTAAATCATCGAGAGGGGGAAGGGATATCGTTTATCCTTGCAGCTCTTCCGGGAGATCCCGAATGAACGCCGGGATCGTCCTGCGCTTCGCCCTAAATGGGTTTAACTTGCCTGTCGGAGATGTCGCGCTCGAGGTCGATCATGTCGTCCGATATCGCGGAGACGCTCGTCGACGTGGAGGCGATGGTGACGGCGGCTGTTGCGGTGGTCGCGGCGGTGACGGTGGTGATAGCGGCGGCCTCCGTCTGGCAGGGGCTGTCATGCGGCTGCTGCTGGCTGCTCTGCGTGGAGGCCCCCGGGGGTGGGCCGCCCCTAGGCCGGCATTTCGGAAAGAGTCGGTTCAAGTCAGCGTTCTCCAAGATCAGGCTTGTCATCGCCACGGCGCGTTCATGTCTCGCAGCAGGATGTCCATTCTGCAACGGGCATAGAGATGAATTGGCAATGTTAGACGCCAATCTTCCGTCACGCAATATTACGCTGTCGTGTAACGCGGTGTATTTTAAGGAATTTTCAATTGGACGACAGTTCTCTTTCTTTCGTCTTCAACGTCTCGCGTATCTCGCGTATCTTTATATGAGTTTCTTCTTTAATCTGCGCGAGTCTCACGCGAAATAATACGCGCGCAAGTTTCTTTTTTCTTTCGAAACTAAATGATATTTCTTTGGAGTGATATCTTGCGTGATACGCGAATATCTCTTTAATTTATGATCGATTAAAAAAGTTTGGACAAATGGCGTTTTATAAATATAATACATAGTACAAATTTGTTTTAGATACTTTTACATGGATTTATTAATATATAGTTTGAAAAGCAATATATCTATTTCAATTTAATTCTATTTAAAAATACATTTAATGTGAAATCGAAACGTCTAAAATTATGGTTTGAGAACAGATTTTAAATAAATTTGTACTTTATTTGCGTCATCTGCGAAGAATAAACTCACTTAATGTCAATTAAGCAAGAAGAATACGGTTCAGTGCATCAAGTCTTATCTTGTTACAATGTTTTGTTCAAGATTGCTGCATCACATGCTTATTATTGTAAACAAACGAGCAAACATTTCAAAGCATCATACACATACTGCAGTGTGTGCGGATGGGAGTAATCTTAAAATAACATATGAAAATCGATATATATATATATCTCATGAGTGAAATCAACAAACAACTCATATTCCACGTGTCCATTTCTCAATCCCTGCAGTATCGCGTAAGCTTTAATCGATCCAATTAATAAAACATTAAGAAATTTTCAACTCGAGATTGAATTTGATATATCCAAGTAAAATATATGAAATTTGCTTCGTCTGACCTCGCTCTAACGACGCTTTAATATAAACCTCGTGTCGATCATGATATTTATAATATATGACGATATATACGATCTGTTTTGTTTGTTAAATCTCCTCGGTAAAGAAAAATTACTTTTGCAACAATCTAAAGGGGTCATCGTCGAGATGTGTACCACTCGCTCTTCATATATACGGATGAAAAATCTTGCTCTCTTCCGTTTGCTCTAACGAGGTCGTATTCGCGCGAGAATAACATTCTCGCCACTCAACCGCGACCAACACTCGTCCGCGACACCGCGAAAGTGTTATACTTCATACTCAGTGTACACAGGGGCTGGAAGTATCGTGGGGGTGAGGTGGGGTCAGTGGTGTTGTACATACACGAAGATAAAGGATACAGACACCGATACGAGTTGAATAAATCGACTTCTTTCTGACACCGCGTTCAAAGTTATCGAGATAAATTATCCGATTACGAGATGTTACGATATTGTCATGTAAAAATTATCGCGATAAATATTGATGATATATTAATCCTTAGAAATTAAAAGAAATTAATAAATCGTTGAAATTTTTGGGACAAATTGAAATCTTTATGTAAGATGACAAAATATAATATATGAGATCGAACTATGATATATCGAATCTGCGATATTTGCAAAAAACTTTAAAGATATTGTTTTTTAAATATAAAAATTTTTAAAAACGTGATAAATTATATTATGCGAGATTATATTGTCATGGAAGATATTAATTTCGATATGCGAAATATTTTTCTCTTTATCGATATAATAATACATATATTAAATTTCTCGCAAAAAATATTTTACACATACATATACAGGTCCCACAATTACTGCACTACCTATTAATGACAGATTCTTGATATTTGGAGACGATTTTTCCTCAGCAAAAATGTCATTATTTTTTACAACTTTCTAATTTTTTCCATCATATATCTTTGTAACTAAACATTAAATTAAAATTCTCTCTTTTATTATATATAAGTAAATTCTATCTGAAATTAATTAAAAAATGTAGTTTTAACTCTCTATAAAGTTTAGTTTTCAAAAACCTTTCTTTTTGAATCACTAACACGGCAATTATTGATACCTCGACATTTTCACTGAGGAAAAATCGCCTCCAAATGATCTCAAAAATCTGCCCTTAGCACATAGTGCGGTAATTCTGGAAAATCCTATATATATATATATATATATATATATATATATATACCTGATTATTTTTATACATATATCTTTGATTATTTATAATAATTTTATAATAGATATTATTAAAAAATCCTGCAAGGGCATGAAAAATACTTTTCTCTCTCGTACTTTTATCCGAGAAAGTTTGTATTCTCGTATAAAATAGTGATCTCACACAAAGGAAGAGCTTTCGAGAAGATTGACACGTCAAGAGTGTTAATCATTTCTATTTGTGTGACAATCTGCCGCCTCTCACGAGAGTCACGAGTATTCTTTCATTTGACAAGCTCGCGCGTGTACATACATTTGTATGTATGAATGTATGTATGTATGTATGTATGTATATGTACTTCGCCTGCAGAGTTTCTTCCTCTTGCGGAATTTGCGAGAGCAAACGGTTATTCCGAAACTCGAGTTATTACTCGGTCGCGCGAGCCATTATGCACAACCAACCAACCATCACGCGCCGCGAACTTTCTTATTCTACCGAATTTATTGTTATGCAGTAACTCCGATCTGTAAGCGAAGTCTCGTCGGGTACGGGCGCGATGAACTTTACGCTTTTAATTAACACCACTTTTCCCGCACGGTACTTATGGAAATTCCATGCAGCCGACGCGACGTCGACCGTCTCCGTAGAGTTATGTTAACTCAAGTTCGTCTTGAGAGAACCCAAGAGAGAAGCGTTACGCGTTTTAAGTTCCTATATAAGAGAATTGCGAATTCAATTCGAGAGATAGTAAACAGGAATACTTCGGGGGTTCGAAGTTTATTCCATCCTCGGGAAAATCTTGAGAGAGAGAGAGTTGCGCTTATAAATAAATATATTATTTTTCGATAAGAGAATTCTGAACGAGGATTATTCGTCTGTTTCACGTATCTCGACGAGTATCAAAAATTGAATATGTCAAAATTATATCCAATTCGATTATCGATCGGAAGCAGAGAGAGAAATAGGCGAAATAATATTTAAAATAGAAAATATAGAAATATTTAAGAAAGAATGCATTTTAATATAAGTCTTATAAATGATTAGAATGTAAAAGTAATAATTAATCAGTGCGTTAATTAAAATTTTATTTAAAATATTATATAATTTTAATTATACAAGTTATACAAATCAGAAATAAATATTTTAAATATGCTTTCTCAGACTTTTTTTTTTACAGACTTTAAGCAATATCAATTAAATTATTTCTCTCATTATAATATACGAATAATAATATTCTACATTTATATGCTGTTCTCGCGAATTTGTATTCATTCTATTTATTTCTTTCCTGCAACATGCTTTCTTTAATATTTCTATTTTCTATTTCCAATATTATTTCACCCATTTTTACTCCCTATCGATAGTCGAATTCAATATAATTTTGACGTATTCAATTTTTCACACTATCTAGATACGCGAAACAGGGATAAAGATTTCTGATATTAGAGGAAAACAGAGACTACGGGCCCATTTAGTTTGATTTACAGTTAATTGTTTTTCGCGAAATGTATATGTAACTGTCAAATTATGACATTCGGCTTAATGTACAGTAAAACAAATAACTGTGAGCCAAATGATATCTCGAATCAAGCCGAATGGACCGAAATGCCTGTAATCTCGTCCCTAATCTCAATTTTCTCCTATACAAAAAAAAGACTCCATCTATATTATTCTAAGATCGATAAAACAGACGAATATAATCCCAACTTGGGAGAATTCCCTCATCAAAAAAATGAGATATTTATTAAACAGACATTTCAAACGATAGTGCAAGAAATAATATTTACAATAATTATTGTGAGAGTTTGAAAACTTCAAGCTTAATGCATTTCAAAAATTGAAATGATAATAATTCTGATAATAATTCTCTCTCTCCTCTTTTAAAATTATTATCTATTAATTAATAATTTCAACGATCGCATTTCAAATATACCATATATCTTCTATGTGAGCATCTGTCATCTCTCTCTGTCATCTGTCATCTCTTTACGAAAACTATAAGAAATATCTTTTAACATATTTCAAAATAAAACTAATATTTTATTTAAATTGGACTATTTAAATAATTATTTCGTGTGCATCTGATTGGAAGTATATCGCAATAGATGCTCAATTTTCACGAACGTACCCTGATTTATAACACAGGAGGCGATAGGGAGAGATACTATACGCACGTGAATATGAGTCATTCGCCATGCGGCCTTTAATTCATGTGTGACGCATGAGTCAGCGCTGAATTAAAGCGGGATAAAAGAGCGAATGACCCCCCGTGTATTCGCCAGTACATTATAACCCCGCGATATATCGACTCCGCTGCGGAAGCACGTAGCTTGTGCAAGGAACGCGGCACCGTTTCCAGGCGGACAGGCGCGTTATTAGTCTCGCATAACTGAACTCGATTTATCCTTTCGCGCTCGCAACTCGCGAATCCGACATATAACATGTTCCTGTATGGTGATTTCACACGACCACTTGCAAACAAAAATGTCAAACTGTTCCCATTATATACATGTATAGTCCCGCGTGGCTTGCAAATTTTTCCATTGAATGTAAAAAAGCAGGCGCATACAGAAGGGAAATTTACATAATATAATAGAAACCATTGTTATTAAAATGCATTATTAACATATATATATAACTTAAATTATAATATAAATTATATATATGTTCATACAGAAACATTTTTGCAAATATATGCGAACATATAATAGGAAAAATGACCCTATCCATGTGTTTCTCAAAATATTAATTTGAGAAAATGACTCGAATATTACGTTCTCTCATCAATTTTATTTATATATGTATAAAGTATATCCTAGGATATCGTTAAGTTATTATGTATTATTTGTATTATATATCAAAAGAAGTATAGAATAATTTTATCAAAGAAAGAGAGAGAAAGAGAGAGAGAGAGAGAGAGAGAGAGAGAGAGAGAGATCGATTAATGGTAAAAGAATTGCGGGACAAAAATGAAGGCAGCATATATTGATAAAATAACAACATATATTTTTACAGACATTTCTGTTGTGAAAGAAACATGTAAATTTATGTAAATAATTATTTTTATGTAAATAACTGTAAGACTTTAGTAAGTACTTTACAATGTAATATAAAGAGCAATATATATATATATATATATATATATATATATATATATATATATATGAAAGAATTTGACAGGACATTTGTATTCTACATGAAAATCCGCATCTTTTTTGCCAAACTTGAAAAAAAAAAAAAAAAAAAAGGGAATTGGCTCCTTCTTGAACGACGTTATGAAACAATCGGAATTACACGCAAGCAGTATACACGTTGGCCCAAATAGCGTGTAATTCGTGCCACAAAATCAAGATTTTATGCACGTTAAAATTTAGGGGAATGAGAACATTCCGTTCTCCGACAGTGATAAAAGTATGCTTGCTTACTTGGCGTGGAAACGAATCGCGACGACGTTAACAGCCTCTCGTGTAACAATGGGACCTCAATGAATCATATATGATGGGACATGTGATCACCTACTAGAATGGAGGAAGATTACACCTGTAAAGCTGACTTTACACGCAGACGGATGTCCGTAATCTCTTTGGCGTATCTAGCGTCTGATCATCTCCTATTGTCTGTAATCGCGTGTCTACGAAATTGTTATAGTTACTTGTAACATAAAATTTTGACATATTCTTATGTCACTTTTTCGGCTATTTCAGTAAGCTTTTAGAGACTGCTACAGAAACGTAAAAACTAGTAATCTAATAAAGTAGGAACTATGGTCGAGTAGTTCTACTTAAATTTATGGACCAATAGTTGCCGTGATAGAGATCCAAAACGGCAGCGAAACGCGTACAGGTACCTTAAAAATACGGGAATGCACTCTCGGCTAACGGTCTCCCTTTCTCGTTCCTCCATTTTCAACGTGGTTTACTGTAGCCATTAATCTACGATCTATCGTTTAACGCAGGTTTAAAACTAGCCGGAGACAATGGCATATGTATAGACCAAGCTGTCCCAGTAACTCTTCGTCGTGCGATTTCTATTGAAACTACCGCGAATATCGACTTGCTCCTGTTTTCGAACTCTATCACAGACGCCTTCTATTGGACAAACAAATTCCTCATAGCTCTTAAAGAGGCATGCTCGACGAAAACGAGCAAAGACGAGCTCGTATTCTTTTGAGAATTTCCGAAATAAATAATTAAAAATATTTCGCGCGAGTCTGGCATATGAAATTAAAGATAAAAAAGCTAAAAAAGGAAATTTATTAGAATAGTGAAAATCGTAGAATTTTATAATTGAAGCTTTTTTTTAAATTGTGCATGCAATTGTGCACTTTACGTGATTTATATACTTCCATGTGATAGAAAACCTAAATAGATATTAAAATTAGCTCGATATAAATTTCTGTAAAATTTCAGAGATACGAATACATAACGCATCTTTATCTATAATTTAAAGTTTAAGATTTTAACGAAATTAAATTGAGATCTAGTGATTAAGATATTTAATTAATTTCTATTTATTATAATATAAAAAATAGACGTAATAAATAATCAAATATAAAAGCGCAAAATGTTTTCAATATAAATGTAAATAGGTATAGAATTTATTGATGATTATCGCGCGTGAAATGTAAAAAGGGAATACGAAAGGTTAATTTTAAAGAAACCGTGAAAGAGGCCATACTTTTTAAATTGATCAAAGATTACATTCTCGGTTATTTATTTCGAAGGCATTCTATACATTCAAAAGCGCGCTTTCTTAGCTATCGACAAAAGTACCACAACTCGATAACGAAATTAATAGCTTCCAAAGAATAACGAGCGCCGATAAGACGATCGAAACTCACAATCTTGTTAGATCTAAGAAAAGACATTTTTACACAAATCTTTCAGAAAATTTCAGAATTTTTTCGCCGCTTTTTCAAATGTTTTAATTTCGCGAAGAAAGAAGGAACAAGCGACGCGAAAAACGCTTAATCCCGTTCATATATTGTAATTTTGCCTGCATTGTCAGAAGAGAAGAGCTTAGCTTTATTATTCCAACCTGCGGAATATCTGCCGCATGAGCTACCGCAGGTAGGCTGAGCGTTTTGTGCGGTGCCACTCTTCGTGACAAAGGTAAAATTATTTTCGCCTAGGTCGGTCGGTTGGTTGGTTAGTCGGCTTGGGAGCTACTATAGGGTGTCGGGCTCGCTCGCGTGGCACATTACCGCGGTATATCGCGCATGTATAAGCGTGTAAGAGGGAGCGAGAGGGCAGAGGGCCGTTGAGGGGGCGCGTAGAGGGTGGTCGAACAGTGGAGGAAACGGGAGGGTGGCTAGGGGCGAAAGAGAGCGGCGAAGAGAAAGAGAGAGAGAGAGAGAGAGAGAGAGAGAGAGAGAAAGGGAGGGGGATCGAGGACGAGAGGATGGGAAACGAGAGGGTCTGGTCTGTGCTTCGCTGAGCGTGGAATCAATAGGGGGTCACTGGCACCAACAGATACAATCGGCACATTTTGAATCCGCGCCGCGCCGCGACGTACATTCAGCGTCGTCGCATCAGGTTCGTTAGAAAAAAAAGAGGAGAAAAAAAAAAAACACGGACGAGGGATCGTTTTTATAAGGGGGGCCCTTGGGGGAGGAGAACGATCCTTTTTTTCCTTCTCTTTTCGGAAGCGCGCGACAATGGCGCGCGCAAAGAGGCATCCGACCGAAGTGTCGTGCGGCCCCGATCGATTGTCGCGGCTCGTGCCGCAAATCCGTCTGCGTTTTCCGCGCGCGGGTATCTCCCTCGAGTACCGCGTTGTAGGGCGAAGTTTGTCCTGAGACCTTCTATATAACGACCGTCGACCGCGGCGAAGGAGCGCCAACCCTTTTTAAACCGATGGCGACCTGACTTGCGTCTCTTTTCATGAAACTGCAGAAGCTTTAATATTAGCTTTAATATTAGACCGATGACGAAGGATATAAATTGGCATTTCATACATAGAATTTAACCGATAAATGATAATTTTAGTCGTTGATTCGATTTGAAACTCGTCAGCGATAAATTTACAAGTAGCGTTACGTATTTAGGAAACTCACAGCGTTATTAAAAGGTTCTCTGTTTCTGTGATAATAATCGCGAATTAGTATCGCAAATTTTATTGAAAATGCATAATTTTATGAATTTTTACGATTTTAGCGAATTAACGATCCCGTAACGTTTGCGTCTCGATAGCACGACAGCAATGTAACGATGACAATAGAAATGCAACCGACATTGTAAAATATTGATACTCAGACGCACACTATTAAAAGCATCGACATATTCAAGATATCCGTGTAAAATATTGACACTTTCCAAGATGCCGATGGACTAAAGTATTGATATTTTACATGTCGACGTATCTGTTACATATTTGAATAGGCGTGGAGCCATGGATAATGTAAATTCATAAGCGTTTGGTTCCGAGCCAATGTACAATACGCTTTAATTTATGTGACGTTACTTTAGCGACACAGAAACATCTCTCTTTCCGGCTATCCCCAAGATGTAATTACAGCAATCGCATTAACCTTGTTTTCGACTTTGTCGTATGTATGAATTATGTGAATTACAATTGTATATGTATAATGGAAGAGCAGAAAAGGGGGAGGGGGGGGGGAGAAGTTCTTATATAAAACATTGATTGTTTTGCCTATCCGTCATGTTACACACATTAACCATCCATCCATTTACCGATTCCTCGCCAAGCTCAAAATCGATTAGTTTTTAATAAAAATTAAACCATCATCATTACCTCTGTCGTGACTTTTAATTCTTGAAGCGAGATTTCAATTTAGTCTTAAATTGAAATTGAAAATTTACAAAGTGAAGCCGTTTTATACTCACTTCGCTTTCTCGTGTCGTTGTAATAACATGCGTACCTTATTTCGCTACAGAGACAACAGTTATACAAGAGCTAAACAACAATAAAACTTAGTGTACACTAATTAGTGTACACTTCGCTAACCGAACAAATTAAATTGGAATATTACAAGCTGATAATCAATCGGTTTTTCCCGCTGAACGCGCTCATTGATGTTTATTTATTTATTTTTTTTTTTTTATCACTCTATCGCGCATTTAACAATACTAAAAGCGATATAGAAACGCGATCGAATATACCACCTAGTTTTTTTTAATAAAAAAAAGCTAAAATTTCTCGTTAAAAGAGCTGCACTTTGAGAAGAATATCGCTCTTTTTTTTTTTTTTATAAAAATCAAAACCACCCATGTTATACCCATTTTTATTCTCTGTCATAGGGATCCGGATATACATCATCCTCTTTTTACAAAAACCGAATTTATGCAA
Organism: Cataglyphis cursor; assembly: GCA_039654345.1. Classification (NCBI taxonomy): domain Eukaryota; kingdom Metazoa; phylum Arthropoda; class Insecta; order Hymenoptera; family Formicidae; genus Cataglyphis; species Cataglyphis cursor. The sequence goes on from JBCEZX010000058.1 coordinate 12,450,414, forward strand.
TAACGAACAAGTGAAGCTATAGATTGATATATAGCGCGAGATGCAGTTTTTCATCGTACAGTTTTTCCTTATTACATGATCTCAATCTCGATTCTCCGCATTGCGATTTCATAAAAAGCCGCGGTTGGCTCCTTGGATTTCCACAAATCCAATGAATTTCAAATAAACCCGCTTCTCATGGCCACTTAAGATTATTGACATTCGCCGTGGCGACGTTTGAAATGCCCGACGCGTTTCCATAATCCGATTCAATTAAAAAGAGGACGCTCAAGAGGGATGGGGAGGAAGGGAGAGAAAAAGAAAGAGGGAGACCATTCGGAGAATCGGATCAATTCCGCGATCGTGCGAGGTGAATGGTCTATAATTTTATGCTCGTTATCCCACCGAAGAAGAACTTTGATTTATCAAAGAGAAAGAGAGAGCGCGCGAGGGAGAAAAAGGATCGTAATTAGTCAACTCGACAACCAAAGGAAGACTTTAGACGGTTTCATTTGCGCTAATTCAGTGAAACAATATGGATTATTGGAATCTGAGTTTTAATGTCTATTTTTGTCTCTGTATTATCTGCGAGTTCCGCAGCTATTTTGCTTCTAATAAACAATATATTTAAAATTTATATTAAAACAATATATTAAAAATATATTTATTTTTCAAATAGACAGATGATTACAGAATTGTCAGATATTTTTTTTAGCTGTAAAAAAAAACTTTTTCGATGTAAATGTAAATCTTAATTTTTTTGTTTTTCCCTGACTCGTTGACTAAATTAATTTTATTTTCTAACGTTAAATACATATCTCGGCTATTTAGTCTTAAGCACAATTTCTGTTTAGAAAGAGAGAGAGAGAGAGAGAGAGAGAGAGAGATACAATCTAATTAAAATCCATTAAAACAAGTAATTTCATTATATCTAAACTAATGATGCCAAATCTATTCCGCCCCGTAGTAACTATGCCATTGAGTTAACTCATAGAGTTTTATGGAGTCTCATAGAGTATCGGACCTCCGGTAATAATGCTACGGGTCTAATGGATTTAATTTAGAAGATCGCCTCCCTTCCCCCAGTCTGACGGATATATTGTCGCGACGAATTATGGGCACGCTTCATACGCAGCACGTGAGATATCGCCGACAGTCGGGTACAAATTAAAGAGATAAATAATAATAAAAGAGAGAAAGAGATAATAGAAGAGAAAAAAGGGAAAAAGAGATGGAAGAGAAAAAGAAAAAAATTTGGGAGAAGAAATTTGGTGATATGATCTATTGATTCTTCTTGTAATTTCCATATTTAATTCGAGAGAACATGGCTTTAAAGCCATGATTTTCAATTTGGTAGAATGTTAACAATTCTCTATTTATACATATTTAATTTTTATTAATTTTTAATTATCGAGAAATAAGAAAACTTTTCAAATATTTTTATTTTTTATAGAAAACGTATTCGTTAAAAAAGTTAATCTTATATAAATATTTTTTTTGCTGCTTAATGTATTATTAATATGATTTATTAATGTTAATACTCGGAACGATTATTAGACATCTTTATTTTTGCTTTAGAAATTACGTAAATATGAAAATGTGTTATACAGGGTGACCTAGACCATCCGTACATCCCTTTTCTTTCAAAAACTAAGCATTTTAGAGAAAAACGTCTTGAACAAAAATTGTATGGTTTTGAGGGGAACATAAGATGGTGTCATTGGTTTGACCTTGGATGGCATCATTAAGATCAAGTCAAGGACACCTTTAATTTCTTAAATGGAATCTCCTATTTTTTATTGCATATTCTTATAGCTTATGTCGAGAGCTTTCCAAAACACTATAATAAAGTATTTTTTCATTAA
>JBCEZX010000058.1:12453722-12485047 GCA_039654345.1 Cataglyphis cursor
GAGAGAGAGAGAGAGAGAGAGAGAGAGAGAGAGAGAGAGAGAGAGAGAGAGAGAGAGAGAGAGAGAGAGAGAGTGATGCGCGAGTTATTTGACTGCAATCAATTTTATTCAATTACACAAATATCGCATTTGCAAATTCAATATTGACGCGGGACAATCATCCAATTATCAATTGCAACAAAATTCGAGCCTACTATATTAACCATGCAATACATTATTAATGTCTATCATCAGGCCTCTAAAATTCTCCCCCTTCCCACGCTCCATCCTCGATTACGGGCCCTCCCGTGTAACTAATGCGTTAACACGTCCCTGGCTGTATCGAACATCGATACGAGGCTGATGATTCACATCTACGAATTGTGGGGAGAAAACGACGAGACATCCCCCTATCCCTATTCTCATATTGCGTTTACGCTCCGGCGAGCGGAAACACCTCGAGCATCGAAATAAAAAGCGAAGGATTTTAATCACTTGGCCGTTCGCATTCTTTTTATTCGGATAATATACAGTCGAGGAAGCTACAGAAAAACAAACTTTTGTCCAAGTACTTGAAATTCTTATATATATAATTCTAGCTTATTAATAGAGAATGTCTCTTAAATTTTGTATGTGCATTCAATTTTCTTATTTTATCTATATTCTTTAAAACGTAGAAGTTCACAAAAAAGAACAATACATTTGAAAGGATATGTAAAATAATCTTCTATGTTGATAATAAAAAAGTATGACAATATATTTCTTGTATTTTTTTTTTTTTTTTTGTAGCATCAAGAGAATTGAACTTATCGAAAATATTAAAAAAAATATATATAGTTTTCAACGTAACTACTGTTTTTATTTGCGCGAATATGATCTATATACGTACAGTAAAAACGCGCGATTATTTATGTCCAGCGAGCGGAGAAGCATGCGAATAAACTCGTTGAAACAAAGGACGAGGTATTAACGACGTCGCAGTATTAATTCTGGTATTGTCGAGAATATTTTCCCCCGAAATTGTGATTTTTGCGTTATAACTTTCGAAACGGCGTCGGATTTAAACGTAAAGTAAAAAAATATAAAGGAAGATTATAAAACGTTGTTATAAATTATCAATTACTGTTCGCCCAAAAATTGAGAAAAAGAGAGTATTCAAAATCCCACGTGATAACGTGATATAAAATATGGAAATATAAAAAAGAAAGAATCTCGGGAAAAGGAAAAACTATCTATTCCTAATTTTATCTTTTAATATTTTAATTGGAGATTTTTAGCTTTCACAGATCTCTCTGAACGAGAGGATCTGCGAGGACTGAAGCGATACTATTTATCAATTATCCTCGCTTCTCCTCGCGTTAATCTTTCTTATTATTACACGCGCTTCGCGTATGTATGCGATTGCCGATTCGAGAGCGGGGAGAAACCAGCGGATTAAAACATCTACCACGGCCGTTTTAAGCGCCTCGTAACGCGTATTGTTAGCCCATCGCATCTTGTCGGCGTTATTGACAATGCCCGATGCATGCAGCATCCGCTTTAGTGGCGCGATACACACACAGTGACGCCGCCCCAGCTTCATCCCCAACGGCCCTGTCCTATCTACCATTGCGTATTTTTAGCGGTAACGTATAAAGTGAAGCTCAATCTCTCTCTCTCTCTCTCTCTCTCTCTCTCTCTCTGTGTCTCCTCCTCTCCTTCGCTCTCTTTCTCACTCTATCTCTGTCTGTCTTTCAGCGCGACACGCTTCTAACGATGTTTTCCCGCAAAGAAATGCAAAGGCGATGCAAACTAGACGCGGAGAGTCCTCCCGCGATACTTGTCCGCCATTCCGAACCAGGTCGGGGTCAAACGAGGAATGCGAAATTTTTACGATAACTTCTTGTCCCTCTTCTTCCTCCTTTCTAGAGATCCAATAATCGCGTACACGAGTACATATATGCACATCTCGTGAATATCGTATAAAAAGTTTAATCTTTTTTTGTATTTATACGAGGGATGCGCCTCCTTTTGCCGATGGATTCCTACCTTTCGGAGAAAATATTATAATATATATATATATATATATTCTCTCTTATAATAGAGATTCAAGTCTTTTCAAAGGAGAAGCGATTAAAGTTAGAGGCACGTAATCGTAATAGCTAAAGTTCGCGTGTTTCAATAATGGTGAAACGGGCAAAATGGCGCATATATGTCGTTCCTTTTTTCAACGTTGATACTGATTGTGAGATGAGCAACAATACAGAATCCGAATAAATGCATCGAGTGTGCAATAACATTTTTCGTAAAGCTATTTCAGGTGAGGCACAACGCGTGACATCACGCGTGACGTCTCTTTTATCGCTCTGTCCGCTGTTTTCCACGGAGTCTTCTTTTACTTACGGTGAAGAATTAATGGAAAGAGAATTCACGAGAGCGGTTAAAACCCGAAGGGAACACGGACGACAGTAAGAGAGACAGAGAGAGAGAGAGAGAGAGAGAGACAGCTCGCGGCGATCATTTATTTTACTCGCTTCTGAAATACGTTCTGCGGAGATAAACGAACACTCGAGGGGTTGTTAAGCTCGGACCTTTTTTCGCGCGGACGTTAAGATCGACGAGATTAGAGACGTACGCGACTCTCGGTAGAGGTGAACGTACCCCTTCAGTTATACGATAAAGATATAGATGTTATAGGCATAATACAAAATCAGGCATTTTACAAAAATCCGGCATAAAGAAGACATGTGGCTCGCGTTATGTGTAGACAAATTGATAAAATACAAGCAATTTTCTGACATTAATATTAAGAAGTATATATACCTACATACAAACAATATATATAGCATGTATATAATATAAATATAATATAATTGTAAAATAAAATTATAAAAAATTCTCGTTATGTCGGCTTATTGTAAAATGCCTGATTTTGTATTGTGCCTGCAACATAGATAATATCAGCGGCGTATACTCGCCCCGCGAGTTATTCGAAAATTCACGATGCCTGATATTCCATGAGCGCCTGTCGGCAACAGGCCGCAAAAAACAGGTATGTCGAAGGGAATCGACAGGAAGTCACTCCGACGAATGTCGAATATTTCAAATCAGCGATCGGTCGTAAAAATGCTGGATTTTCTTCTCTCTCCGCCCTCTCGAATCAAAGTTTCAAATGTTTTCCAACGGTATCGGTATTTTACTCGAATCCTTTCGTAAGCCGTTTATAGCGTAGTGTAATATTTTTTATTATATATATATATATATATATATATATATATATGTATGATATTATGCATGATATCAGTTGGAAAATTTCATGTCGAAATTAAATCCTTCGAAAAAGTCAGGGCTTTTCCATCATCATTTGTCGGTGGCAGAATGTCGCACAGGAGGATTTTATTCAACGACAGTGATCCTCATTAATCTCACTGACGGATTTTGTTCTCCGATTAAAACTCTCCGCTTTGCAGAGCAACACATTCGCAAATTTTATTCTCTCCGAAAACTGTTGTTTAGTATGTTAAACTCTCGTGTGTACATTCAGTTTGATAACGAGTAAAAAGGCATAGTCAAATAATTGAAGAAGATAAAGACAGATGGATCTACGCAAAAGATAACAAAACTTAATGTGTGTTACGTACAAGACACAATATAATTCATAAAATTGCTTTTTTTTCTTTTAAATAATTATAAGCGCGAGTGATATTTAACTTAAAAAGCTTATATAGCGAGAAAAAAATCCGAGAACCTTGAGAAGAATCTCATGACCGTGTATGATCAGGCAAAATTTTTTTTTATTTATTTAAAAATCTTATCGTCATGCAAAAAAAAAGACACATTATCGCGCCGAAATTTATTAGCGTGACGAATTTAATTTATTATAACATTAAGTTTCAGATTCCTTATTCAACTTGCTTCCTTCATATTATGTGCTACAAAGCATCAATTAAACTTGATTATACACCCATTAAGAGATGTCTTGCCTTCATCAAGATTGGATAATCGGCAAACAGCGTGGATACGATATACATGGTGTTGTGTGCTTTGAAGAAACCAGTGTGCGTTCAAAAAAGAGAGAGCTAACAAGAGAGTGAGAAGGATGGGAAAGAAATAGCATTCTCGATTGGAGCAATCCAGATCGCGCCGACAGCAATTAAATCCAGTCTTCATAAATCCTCGTGTTCGATTAACTACATGTATGTAAAGAACGAATGCTAAATATTTTCGATCCGCTATTTTTTTTTAACTCATCTATTAATCTTTATATATAATTTGTAATTCAATACAGATTTAAAAAATCAGCGTGGAAAAGTCGGATATTGGAAAGATCGTTTATTTGAAAAATTAAAAGATACGATACTTATTGAGTTAAATCGAATTCTCGTTGAAAAATTCATTCTTGTATAAGTATTAAATAAAGTAGAATAAAGTAATGAGTATTTAATAAAGAATTGAATTTTGAGAGAGATTTGGATCAATCAAAAAATGTTAATGTAATGTATTTCTGTGTACAGGGTCTCATGTATAATAAATAAAGTATAGACTCTTTCAAAAAATGAGCATCTTTTTCCTTTGGCAAAATTTTCGAAAATGCATTTTTTTTCGAGATATCTCATTTTTAAATAAACCAACATAGTGCTAACTTGCTATTTCTTGATTCTTTGTGTAAAAATTTTGGTAATTCGGTTATAATTAAGTTTAGTATTTAATTTTTATAATGAAACGCTTAAAGAAATTTTATATTTCAGTCAAAACAAAATTCATTTATGGCAGCGAATGTTGCTTTCCGATTCTAACATAAACAAAGTGAACGTTATAATTTTTTGTTTATTCTCATTATTCCAGAATTTCATTATCGCGTGTTCTTTATACAAATATTTCAACATACCTATTGCTTCAGCGAAACGCATCCTGTACTGACATTTTAAAAAATGGAATATCTTTAAAGAAGAATGCATTTTCCGGGATTTCATCAAAGGAAAAAATACTTATTTTTTGAAAATTCACAAAGCACTCCTTGTTTTCTTATCTTACGCGAAGTCCATGTTTGCCAATTAATCTGATCCTTTCTCGATGATCGCTCTCGGACAGATTTGAGTCGTTTCGACCTAAGATGCTATCCGATAGAAGATAAAGCGAGACAGCGTGTTTGTTGGCGTGTTTTACGATAACTGTTACATACCTACGTTCCACGTCCCGGTTCGCCGATCGCAGCTAATCGCTCGCAACTATAGCTACGAACGTTTGCATCGCGACTCTATCGTAGATGCTCGTCAACGTAAGAGACCTATATAAGAAACGACACAGAAAACTCGCATGAATCTCCCATGTGTGTATGTGTGTGTGTGTGTGTGTGTGTGTGTGTGTAAGAGAGAGAGAGAGAGAATGAATGTGTGTGTATCTAAGTGTATTCGGTTCGCCGCCGATCGTTGCATGCCATGGGCGCCGCGGAATCGGGAACGGAAAATCGATCGGTCATTTATATATGTATGTGTATACGTGCTTGCATGCGTGCATATACATGTGCATGTTTGTATCTTTCTCTGTGTACGTATTCGCAATGAAGGACGCGCGAATCATCGTCGAGAAACGGACCTGGGTGTCTACTCAAAATTTTGTAAAAAAAAATTCCCTGGAAATTCTCTGATCTTCCGGATATTTTTGTACAATATTTCAGATAAAGAGAATACTTCAAAGATTTGTTTGGTGCAACTTTATCAAATAAACTTTTTCATTGTATGTGTTTTCTAATGTTCTTCATTCATACTCATCAGGAAAAACGCGGAGCCTCTTAACTTTCAAATGCTGGATTTAAATGAATTGAAAAAAAAAAAAAACTGAATTATCTTTCGTAAGATAAACATTTTTCACTTGCATAAAAAATTTTCATTTTTTTATCATTAAAAGTTACAATAAATAATATGTACCACATATTCAATATTTCATTAAGACATTGAATATTTAAACAAAGGTATAAATATATATATATTTTATAATATATATATATATATATATATATATATATTATAATATATTTCAAATAAATATGAGGAGGGAGGCAATCAAGAGCCAGTGCGGTAATTTACGCGCAAATTTTATATTATAATATATTTTAAACATGTAATTTACTCTGCTCGCCAACTGTTTACGATATGAAAGCAAAATTGTCAAAGGGAGAATTTTTTTAAAAATTCCCGAACTCTCCCAATAAAATTTCATGAGAATTTCCTGATTTTTCCAAATACAAAAGAAATCCCTGAAGGTTCTAGGTTTCCAGGTTTTTCCCGGGAATAGACATCCTGCGGAAATATCCGCGATTAACAAGTCGGATGTAGGGGAAGCTAGTAGTAGTAATCGAGTAGCGCGTGTCTTGTTCGAGATAGAACGATGAAGAAAATTGAACAAAACGCTGCTTGATTCGCCTCTCCCTCGACTTTGCGTATTATTGGGTCCGGTATTTGTATTTATTTAAAATGATATTTATTTGAAACAAGCTGCGACTTTCGCCAATCTCGTTCGGGAAAGATTAGTGGAAGAGGTAAACGGATAAAGCGACCGCGCTCTCGACTTGTGTTTCTCCATCGACTCTGTGCATATTCGACGTGTATTAACGTGGAGTTTAGACCTCAGTAAGGGGATGGTAAGTCAAACAGCGAGTAATTTGCTTATCTTGCTCGATAAAGGAGAAGATAAACGGGTAATGTGCGCTACTTGAATTGCTTCTCTATTAGCTCCGTACGCGCCCGCAAAGTTGTAATATCGGATTAACCAGCCGAGGGATTAAAAAGTCTGCGAGGAAAGTTTCTTACTTTGCTTTCGTATATTAACTTTTCGATAAGATAAAAAAGCATTGTGTTATTCAAATTAATCCACCTTCCTACTGACTTTGTGTAAAAAGAGATTCGATGTTAAAACGGGAATACGTACACAAAGCTGCAGTAGTACAAGAGACGCATCAAACAACGAGAGACAGTTACTCGCTTATCTTTTTTATTCTATCATATTCTTCGAGAGGGAAATAAACGAGTAATTCGCTTTTCTTCACGTTCTGTATTCGCGACATAACGCTCCATTTACTTCGCTATAGCAAAAGGGGACGGATGAAACCAAGCAGCAAATTATTTCCTTCTCTCTTATCGTTTTGCTAAAGAAAAGTAACCCGCCACTCAATTCATTTCGCTACTGGCTTCCTAACTTCGACATTGTACTCGAATGAAGTCTCGTTTCTATGAATTGTCACACGAGAAACGTCAAATGGGAATCACTTCGATGGAATTCGATAGGAAGATTATTTTTATCGCGAAAAAAAAACACGCGGACGTACATGACGTATTGCTTGTAAAAGAGTAAAAATGTGTATGAGAGAAAGAGAGAGAGAGAGCGAAAAAAAAAATCGCAATAATCGATCTCGCCGTAAAAAAAAAAAAAAAAATTCTCCGATTACCTCAGTGCGATCTTCATCGCGTATTTCAGAACCCGGAGTAAAATCAAGACGCGATCGAATATCGCAAAGAGATTCAAACTCGTTCGTTTCTCCTATGACGCATTCGTACAGAATCTCGACGACACGGCGCATGCACCGGAAAAACCACCAGGCGTTCATCTCCGACGTATATCCGCGTATACGTGTGACGTCGGAAACGCACCGGATATATACTCGTCATCGTTCGAACTCACCTGTAACTACCGTTTGAGACACTCGCAGAACCTGACTTCGCGGTCGCGATAAGGCGCGATAAGGCGCGATGACGCGCGATGACGCGCGTCCCTCGTGTCCCTCGCCGCGTCGCGGGGGTGATCCCCGACGATCAATCGGGGAGGCAGACTCGACGTGGGTCGAGCGTCGAGACGGGACGGCCCACGCGTTTTCTAAACGCGATGACTGAACGTCGCTAATATTTTCCCCGCGAAAATTTTTTCGCGCGCGCGAGAGCGAGAGAGAAAGAGAGAGAGAGAGAGAGAGAGAGAGAGAGAGAGAGAGAGAGAGAACGATAGGCGCCCCGCGTACTCGAGCGAATAACGAGGATCCCCCCGAAGGGCGAATCGCATCGACGAGTTGCGGTCGCGAACGGTTCCGAGAAACGCGCGAAGGGGGAGGGGAGGGGAGGGGAGGGGGGGAGGGAGGAAAGAAAGAACGGGGGAAAGGGGAGGGAAGGAGACAAGACGGGTATTGCCTCCGATACGAGGGGGCACGAGTAAATTCTCGGTTGCACTTGGTCGTTTTTTTTTCTCTACCCTCGCGACGTGGTGTCAGGGCGGACGGATCGATTCGCGGGACTCGCGTGTCCGTCTCGACTCGTCGAGGAAAGGAGAGCGATATCCTTAAACGCGACGGCCACCACCTCCCTCACGCTCCACCATCTCCTTTATACGTCGTTTCCGCCGTCTTTCATTCCTTTACGCTCCACTATTCGTTCGTTCCTCCAAGAATCGTTTTCGAAAGCGAAAGAAAAAGAGAGAGAGAGGGGGAGAGAGATATATATATATATATAGAGAGAGACAGAGAGAAAGGGAGGAAGAGTGACTGTCGCTGGCATTAATTACCTTTTTGTCGCGTTCAAGGCATACACTGGTCACTGTATTAAGGCACGGTATGCACTATGTTCCAATCCTCGGTTCTCGCAAAACTAGCCGCGATAATCCGGAAGCCGCGAGCGCGAGTCGCACTACGGGGTTGCACCGAGGATGGCCGGGTACTGAACGGCCAGATGGCGCTCGCGCCCGCGCGCCACCCCTAATGCTTCTATCGGGTCGGAATCACCGTGGCGCCTCCTCCACCACCGATACTCCGATGACGAGTATCCTCCGCTACTGCAACTTGTTTCGATAAGTTTTCACCGCGTCCGCGAGGAGGGCGCTTCATACTGCGTTTCAATTTCTATCATGAAATATGAAAAGTATAGATCGCTCTTGCGCGAGTCGAAAGAGAAAGAGGAGACGGATTATATGTCTGTCTCTTTCTATCAGAAGTACTATTGTCAGAGAAAAACCTGAGAGAGGCCACACTGTAGTTTTTCGAAAAATGTTTTTTCTAACTTACAGAAAATAATTGTTGTTTTTTTAAAAAAAGTATGCAATTATTTGAAATATATTTTTTTATAACAATTATTTATTTTTTCTTTGCACCATTTGATTCATCTTATTATTCTGTACATAAAAGTATTACGATACAATTATCAAACACTAAATAATTTTCGAGATATTTTATATTTTATACTAAAATATAATATATATTTATAATATATAATAAATATATTTTATACTAAAATATGTCAGATTAAGATACAAAATAACTCAAAAAATTCTTAATGAAAAAATACTTTATTATAGTGTTTTGAAAAGCTCTCGACATAAGCTATAAGAATATGCAATAAAAAATAGGGGATTCCATTTAAGAAATTAAAGGTGTCCTTGACTTGACCTTAACAATGCCATCCAAGGTCAAACCAATGACACCATCTTATGTTCCCCTCAAAACCATACAACTTTTGTTCAAAACGTTTTTCTTTAAAATGCTTATTTTTTTAAAGAAAAGAGGTGTACGGGTGGTCACCCTGCATAATAGCATCAACTAGATCTATTTTAGAGCCGGCGAAACTATGTGGCTATAGAGATTCACTTTTCGGTGCCACGATAAAACGGCCGATTGGTACATTTCCATGCTAAATAATTGTGGATTAAAAATGCGGAGAAATTATTATTATTAGAAATTATTATTAATAGCGGAAAAATTATTATGGATTTATTAATGTTTTATTAGCTGTGCGTAATGTTTTGTCATTCTAATATATACTATAACTACAGCGATAATAAATTATAATTTAAATATTTTTATGTATATGCGCATGTAAAATAAAATAAATTTTCTTGAATAAATTTTCTTAATAATTTTTTTCCTAATTTTTAAATATAATTTTTAAATATAACGTAGAAGATATTTATAATAAATTACTTTTATTTCTTTCTTATTCTTGAAACAAAAGTGTTTTGTGAAATTTACAAAAGAATACATATTTCATATAATTTACACATTAACAATTATAATAAATACAATTTTATATAATATAATTATAATTACGATATTAAGGTATAATAAAAATACAATTATAATTATGCACTTTACAAATTGATGCGCTCTAGTATCAAATAAATATATTCAATTTATACAAATATTCTATAATGCAAATAGTTTGATACTGAAAGTATTAATAGATATACTTGGATTTATACATATTTATATTATAAATTGTACAATATATATGTATATATAATTATATATAAAATTAAAGTTGAATATTATTTATTATTATTATATATATTTTAATCTTATTTTAAGCTTTTTCTTTAAATCCTAATAATCTTAATCCTGGTCCCTATGTAGCCCTAACAATCTTACTTGTTGTCTGAACCAGCGAAGATTTGGAGAATCCTAATATGAGAATCCTAAATGTGTCCTAAACGTATACCCTAAACGCGTGTCCTACTCGCGTGCCCTAATCGCGTATTTTAATCGTACTTTATGTATTTCTCGCTACGCATTTTGGGCAGTCACTCTTATATGCGTTTATATCCATTCTTCGGGCCAGTTGGACCTACCTTTCGTTGTTCCTGGCCATTTTCTGAATTGATCTCTAATCAGAGAAAAAGTAGATACATACTCTTTTTATCGCTGGTTATTTATTATCGCCGATGTATAACCGCTGGTTATTTATTATCGCCGATGTATAACCATATTTTTCTTGCGCTCATAAGAAGATAAACTCCTTCTTTTGCCAGGTAATTATTGTCGTCAAGAGATGAGCGCAAATATTTCACGTTGATGAACGTGCGATTTTATGATCGTTTGTTGGACATTAATTTTAATATAACTTTATTTTAATTGAAACAAAGTCAAATTATCGATCAAAATTTTGATTAAAAAATTATGATAAATTATGATAAATATATAAATTAAAATTTATTATTAATATATAATTTATATAATAATATAATAATATATAAGATTAATTTATATAATAATATATAACTTATAATAAAATAAGATTAATTTATAACATTTAAGCCATTTATTATCATATTACAGGTAATTTAATTGATTGATTATTTAGTCTCAATTAAAATAAAATTTAAGAACAATCTACAAACAAATTCTACGATATGGATGAGCTTAGAAATTAGAATAAGATCGGCACGCATTATAAGAGTAAATTAATCAATCAATTAATTAATTGATAAAATTACTGGCGTTCTTTATTCAATAAATTGGGTAGAATCTGACAAATTAAAAAAAAATGTTTTCTATAATTTTGCTTTTTTAATTTTGACTTTAATTTATTTTTGCAATATATGTAATGTATATCAAAAGAACTTATTAAAAGTTATTCAACTTTAATCCGTTTCAGCTCATCCAAAAGTAATGGCTTTATCTGCAATCTATAATCTACAATGTACATCTACAATCTATACAAATCCTTTACTTTAAAATTAAATAAAATTTTGTCACTCACCAGCACTGATGCGCAACAGCGGAGTTGTTGATCTTGAAGCTACGTTGTCTGTAACATAAAAATATACAATCCAAATTATAAGCAAAATATAATTAATATTTTGTGCGGAATATTTTATATCTGATACGTATAATACTAAGAAGCTCTATATAAATATAGAATAATTTTATAGATTATAAAAAGACTTTTTTAAACAAAGAAATAAATTTTTATAGGATTTATGTGAAAATCCTTTTTTTAATTTTCTCTTGTTTAATTCATTTAAATAAAGAGACTAAATCAATACGCGTACGCGATTTTTAATAACTAATATATAAATAATAAATACTCACCCTAGGGTTGCTCCGCCGATGCTGGATGTCTCTCCTAAGCCTCCTCTTCTCAGGATGTCGCTACTTTGATCTGTAACATATAAATAGAAGATCCAAAGTGTAGCAACGCTCAAAATAATATTTAAAAAAAGAATTTATTGTATAAGTTAAATTTTATATTAAATGCATATAATAATAAGTAGATCAACAAAATAATTTTATAAATTTTGAAAAAACATTACTAATAAAATTTCTACGCATTGAATTTTATATTAGAGAAATCATTATTGTCTATAAAAATTAATAAGCAAAAAATTGTAACAAAATAATATAATTTTTATCCTCATCGCTTTAATCTTTACTTGATAATGAATAATCGCGCTTCGATACAGATTTATCGTCGAAATACACTGTTATGTTGTTTATCAAAAGTTATTAATTGTTAATTGTAATAATTATAGTAAATTATGTTTTAAAACTAGTCGCGATCGCGTTTGAGAAAGAATTTGATAATGTAGGAAGCGTTTCGCATTACTATTTTATTGCTCGAATGTCGCCGTGCGAATGATAAAAAGGCCGTAATACAACGTAGACAAATAATACAAATAAATAATAGCGCGCTAAAAGTCACCAAGACTGAACACATAAATTTTGATATTTTGTTGCCGAAATATTTTATCTATTATATCATATATATATGTTTTAACTGATATGTTCTGTCGATTTTAAAAGATTTAATTATTAACCGTTAATTAATTCTTTCAAGTTCATACAATCGCATGATGATAGATATATTGTCAGATTTTCGCAAACTACATAACGAAAAATCATACAAAATCAGATACAAAAAATCATGATATCATATATCACAATATTGGTTTTAACAAATAAATAATGTTAAAAATATCTTTTATATCTCGTTGAATTCCACTCAGAATTTTAATTAAAAAGTCAGAAGTAAAAATCTTTTTTTCTCGGGGGACTTATCGTTAGATGTGCACTTATACGACAAATACATGAAATTGTGATTTTCAAAACGCGGAGGTCTATTTTTTATTTTTTATATTATATTTATTATATTTTTCTACAATTTTAAACGTGTTATTTTGAAGGATCAAGGAATTATTGAGGAAATAAGAAAGGAACAATATGTCTATTTTTAAAATAATATAAATGTTAAATAATTTATAAATCAATAATTTACCGCATATCATTGATGCATCCATCGTCCAAACTTCCTTTTCCTCTCCTCCTCTCATCTGCTGTTTTCTTATGCATTCACATTTACTCGCGATTGATTATGATTAGTCGTATACGCAACAATCACGAAACACTTTGCATGGCATTTCCGATTGCAAGTTATAATCATACAAGATATATATTTTATTATATTATAAAAGAGCGACACACAATGCGCTTTGATGAAAATTTATCATTGTAATATAGTTTTATTTTATTTTTAAAAGTTAATTAATCGTTAACTATATAATAATCACAGCAAATTATGTTTTAATAATTATCGCGATTATATTGAGGAAAAAAATTTGACAATATATGAATTTTTGCATCACTACTCTACTGCTTGAAAATTGGTGTGTGGAATGATAACAAAATTGTAAACAATAGAAGCGGCTATACGCCGCCAAATCAGAATACCATGTTATTCATAATTTGTTGTTAAAATATTTTATGTACTATATCATATATATACGCGGAATATTAAAGTATAGATAATTATTTTATTTAATATTATAGATTATATATTTTTATTAAAAGATCGCGTCTCGCACCACTATTTTTCTGTACTCGAATGTTGTCGCGCGAATGATAACAGAGCCGAGATATGTAAATAATAAAGCGCTATTGTTTACGTTGCCAAAGCCGTGTACCATGTTATCGATAATTCGCAACCAAAATTATTTTGCGTATTATAACGTATATGTATATATACAGAGTATTATACATTAAATTATACAAATATTTTAAATTATAAGTCAATTATATTTAATAAATAATTAATATATCACAGTGCTTATCGTTAATTGCTAAAACCTACGATTCAATTATTTTATTGCGCGTTCTCAATTCGAATCATATTTAAATCATCAAAAAGTCAATCGATAAAGCATGGGATAAAATATTTTTATTCTAGTTTCTTTACTAAATATAGATAGCAAAATATTATATAATATTTTATTCTATAATATTTTTATTATTTGTTTAGTTAAAATTTATTCAATTTATTTTGTGTTTGATGTTATTTTAATAATAAAATGTTTTATTAAAATTATTCTCAAATCGATAAAATACAAGTAAGAATCTCTCTTAAAGAAATAATCGAATACTTAGTATCGATACTTAGGATCGATACTTAGTATTGATAGAAAAATAGTTATTATTTATAAGGTTTGCAACAAAACGATCATTTATAATTTAGATTTCTGTCACTTTTCGATTATTTCTTTAAGAGAGATTCTTACTTGTATTTTATCGATTTGAGAATAATTTTAATAAAACATTTTATTATTAAAATAACATCAAACACAAAATAAATTGAATAAATTTTAACTAAACAAATAATAAAAATATTATAGAATAAAATATTATATAATATTTTGCTATCTATATTTAGTAAAGAAACTAGAATAAAAATATTTTATCCCATGCTTTATCGATTGACTTTTTGATGATTTAAATATGATTCGAATTGAGAACGCGCAATAAAATAATTGAATCGTAGGTTTTAGCAATTAACGATAAGCACTGTGATATATATCGATACTAAGTATTCGATTATTTCTTTAAGAGAGATTCTTACTTGTATTTTATCGATTTGAGAATAATTTTAATAAAACATTTTATGATTAAAATAACATCAAACACAAAATAAATTGGATAAATTTTAAACAAATACTAAAAATTTTGATTACATTTATATTTTAACTAAAAATAATAAAAATAAATTTATAATGTCGCGCTTTTTAATGCCATTTTATTTGCAAATTTTTTATTAATCAAGTAAAATTATATTTAAAAATATAAGAAATATAAAAATTTTTACAAAATTTTTATATATTTAATAAATACACTGCGTTATAGACACTATTTTTGTTGTAATTAGTGGACAAATGATGCCGAAAAATCTTATTCTTCGAGTAAAAAGTGTTAAGGATATTTCTTACTTATTTTTGATATAGAATTTAACCAAAATCGTATAGAATGTTCTTACAGAGTATATAAATGTAAGAAATATGTTTTTTTTTATTTTGATAATTTTTTGCTACTATTTTGTAGAGTCCTATATTCATATAATATATTAATATAGTCCTATATTAATATAAATATAGGACTCTATTATTTTGTACATGCAAAACATCCTAAACGTATCTATTGTTATGTTTATTTTCAAAAAACTTGTATAGTATTAATTATCATTTTTTATTGTTTTTTAATTATACTTATGCTTATACATAAGTTTATACTTTATTAAATTTTGAATATAAAAACTTTTAATGTGCATCAGTGCGCACTAATTAATTTAACTGAATTTATATATTAAAAAAAATTATTTCAATAATATAATTAATAATAAATTAATACTTAATAAAAAACTAAATAAATTAAATTTATTTGATAATGTTTAAATGCTTAATATTTTTGTTTCAATAAAAAAAAAATCTGAAAGCATGCGGAATTTATTGTAAATATCTTTTACATGTTATATTATATTGTATATATTTAAAAATTAGGGAAAAAATTAATTTAAGAAAATTTATCTTATGTTACATGAGCATATATGTAAAAATATTTAAATTATAATTTATTATCGCTGTAGTATATATTATACTATTAGAATTAAAATGGCAAAACATCATGCGCAGCTAATAAAACATTAATAAATCCATAATATTTTTCCGCATCTACAATTATTTAGCACCAACCGGTTGTTTTATCGTGGCATCGAAAAATAAATCTGGCCATGTAGTTGCGCCGGCACTAAATTGGATCTAGTTGACGCTACTGTATCAGCTGGAAAAAGCGCCCTATGAAAAACGACGGCGTGATCTCTCTCAAACGGCTTCTCTCTAGTACTACATAAGAATAAGACAGGCAATTTATTATGCGCATCGTCGATACTAATATATGTGTCATAAGAGTTAATTAATTGTGCGAATTAAGAATCGCTAACATATTCTAATAATCATATAAAAAAATAATCGTATTCCAAAGAATATAAGGAACACATACTCACGCGTCACGCGTGGCTTTCCCGAAGTTCCGGGAAAAACATATAACAAATATATTTCTTTCTAAGATTCTAAACCTAAAGTAATAATCAAAGAAATTTATTTATCTATTTATTTATTGCGCAGCCAAGAAGCGAGTCAATAAAGTTATACAGTTTAGTATTAATATTAAAACGAATTATATATATATGTTACTTGAGGATAGCAGCATGAGATATTTTTTAAATTGCTCCTACAATTACGTCTTCGATTTTCTGTCAATTTTTTCTCTATTGGACGACAGTATGCTGAATATTGAGCACCACAAGATTTTGTGGATGAAAATCATGCAGTTATATACAAAGGTATATAATCTTATATTTAAATCATATATTAAAAAAATATTTCACATATATAATTTATTTTATTTAATTGTCTTCAGACAAGCAGCTACAAAACAATCGACCACACAGAGAACAATAACTTTCATCTTGTTAACATATTACATTGGAACATATTACATTATAATATTGGATGGGACGTTGATGAGTGGCAGCTGATGGCTGCTCGATTTGAAAGAGATTTGAGGAAGAAAATGATACAATTTTATTCAGCTATCAAGTGATCTAGTCTATTCAAATGTTCTGGATGAACATTAGCTGCAAAATACTATAATAATGTTATGTGGAACTAGGAACATTAATAGCTTGTTATGAATAAAATAATCAATAGATATTCAACTCTATTGAGAAATCTGGCATCCAACATTAATTGTAAAATCATTATCGCATACCCAAATGACACGAGAAGCTGGTAAGTTGCAAAAATTGCGATACATTAACATGTTGCATCATGCATAAAAAATCAATTTTATATCACATTTTCTAGGTAATCTTCTAGAGATAAATGTGGTTGGAAATATTTAGTTTGACACATATATTTCATTTCTTAGAATATAAAGCTGAAAAGAAGATCTTTTTTATTAATAATAAAGACATTAAATTTATTCATTATGTTGATATAGTTTTCTTGAAAAAAAAAAGAAGAGAGTATGTAATTTTTTTTACTGATTGCACTAAGAGATTAGATACTCTAGATTTTTTCACTAAATACTTTTCAAATAATTTCTTATTTCATGTAAAAATTTCGTCTTTTCAGAAATTTTTCTAAAAATGTATTTCTTGCAAAGAAAAAACATTTCACTCTCTAATCATAAATAAAATAACAAAAATAGTATATTAAGTATGCTGTTGTGTACTAACTTTCATAAAAATCTAAAATTGAAAATAAAATAGAAAATAGAGAAATATGATTTCTAAAATGAAGAATTTGATTTTGTTATTTATTTATTCCTTAATTTATATAAAATTTTTATTTTCAACTGGTACTTATACTACTAAAAATTATTATTGGTGCCATAACATTTTTGTAAAAGAAAAATTATTTTAAAATTGATCAAAAAATATTATACTATTAAGCGCTATTGTAATAATGACATGACACTTTGTATAGTACTGCAAATTTAATAGATGAATTATATAAGCAGAGTGGCATTCTGTTCATTCTTACATTTGTTCGAAATGAAATTATAAAATGACTTTTTCTTCTGAAAAATATGATAAAAAAAAGAATATAAATAAAATATTTGAATTGTCTTTTTTTTTCTCAAGAAAATAAAAATTATATGAAAGCGACATTTAATAGCTATACCATAATAAAATATGTTATACTTTGATAAAAAAAAGGAAACATTTTAAACATTTATTTCAATAATAAGAAATGTTTTTGTTAGAAGGACATTATTCAGCAAGAATACATCGATTACCTATAATAATAAAGATTGCCAATGGAATAATAAAAACATTGTATCCTTCGAGTCACAGATAGTCAACAAGAGAAAAACATTATTTATCTTATATTTTTTCTACCCATCATATCCTTCTTGTTATCTTGCTTTTTGATTTTACCTTCAAACAGATTCAGTATCAAATTTACAATCACATCAGTCACAATTGATTTGTATAACATAATAATGGAGAACATTGAATGGCTGTTAGTGTACTGATTTTTAATTTTCTAATGAAATTGTTTCTTATTTTTATTATAATTTTATTTATTCACAGACAAGTACCGGAATTGAATATCGAAGCCGATGGCAAGACGATCATAAAGATGTGTAAGAATAACAATCCGGATAATGAACCGCAATCTTCGTTACTGAATGTTTGTCTGCCGACACCACCGAATCCGCCCAGTCGACGAACAAGAGAAAACCCATCGGTAAACTGCTTCTGCGTAACTAATAGAGATGAAGCATTTAATTCATCGATGCGAGAATTCTGTCTGAACTTCCCAATCGTTATGATAAACGGTCTTGTCCCAGTTCTTGATCTTAACTTGAGTCTTTTCTCAACTAAAACTTTAGTCGAGACGAATCCGAGAGATATTATCGAGGTACGCATACAAATGCCGCAAACTAGTGAGGAAAACTGGAATCGAGATCGTAGTGAGATGGTCTGGCATTACTATAGTCATCGAACTCACAAAACGATTTTCGAGTATGCGATTTATCAAACTAAGAAGTTACAGGAGAGCATAGAAAAAGAGAAAGAGGACGCACAAAACAAAGAAATGATTTCCAGTTATTTCTTGGACTTGGAAAAGTTTAGTCAAAAGACAATTACAAAAGACACAAACAAATACAAAAATGAAATACTCTTCGGCACTAACGTGGATTTATCGAATAAGATAAAATGGAAACAGCAACTGGAGGAACTAGAGAAGCTGCCACCCTTATTCCAGGTGGAATCGAATGAAAATATGCTTAACCATGTGGGTCACAATATCTTAGGAGTGAATACTGTGCAACTATATATGAAGGTATATGAATTATTATGATACATTATTATGATATAATAAGAAAATTTTAATTAAAATAAGATATCTTTTAAAATAGAGCATTTCTATGTAAAGAGATTATCAAACAGCATTTCTTGCGAATATAACTTAGCTTTCATATTCCTCTACAGATACCTGGTTGCAGAACACCTGGTCATCAAGAGAATAATAACTTCTGTTCGGTTAATATCAACATCGGACCGGGTGACTGCGAATGGTTTGCAGTACCATATGAATACTGGGGCGCAGTATACTCGCTTTGCAGGCGTAATGGCGTTAAGTATCTAAGTAGTTGGTGGCCATCAAATTTGGATGAATTACGCAAGGAAAATATTCCGGTATATAATTTTCTTCAAAAACCAGGCGATCTGGTATGGGTAAACGTCGGCTGCATACACTGGGTACAAGCGACTGGCTTTTGTAACAACATTGCATGGAACGTTGGACCATTCACTGCTAAACAATACCAAGCCGCGATTGAGCGTTACGAATGGGACAAGTTATGGAAGGCCCAATCGCTTGTACCGATGGTGCATCTATCTTGGAACCTGGCGCGTAATAACAACATATCAGATGTGCAACTATACCAAATGATCAAAAATTGCTTGTTGCTGACGATGAGACAACATTATTTAACATTAGAGTTCGTGAGAAACAAGGGTATAAAAATTGCTGATAATATTGCTGATAATAGTGTCTCGCAGGGTAGACCCTATTGTGAAACGTGCAAGGTGAATTTTTTTTTTTATGTTTTCAATAACTTTGGCTGAATACATATTTTGTAGAAATTATAACAAAAAGAGTTTCGTTTTTCTTTTTTTTTATATAGATTTTCAAAAAAAATCATAAAAATTGCTTACAGAAAAAAAGAGAGATTATATACAAAGTGAGACAAAATATTTGTTTTCTTAGATAAAACAAATTTCATCACAGCTAATTCCCTTATAATTTTTGTGATATTTTATTTCGTCAAGTATTTCTTTCCTTTATTCAGTAATTGATTACTATAGTTATTTTTTTTAAAGACATGCTGACACATATACACATTTAAACAAATCATTAAATCATCTTATTTGATTTTTGCCATAATTCCTTTTTCTACTTAATATATAATTTTATTATTAAAAATTATTATAAAATATATCAGTATTTCTACTCACATGTATTACATTTCTTCTTTTTTATTTAATTTACATTTATTATTTTTAATGTTTGCTTTTGCAGATCGAGCTATTTGGCATTTTGATTATTTATCGGAAAAATAAATCCTATGTGTCAAATTGCTTAAAGTGCGTGCTTAAAAGTTCTCTTTCATTAGAAGAATTCATTTACATGGAAGAGAACAACATACACGACAGAGTAAACATTTATGATAACTTCACTCTAAAACAGTAGTGCCGCAATAGTGCCCATTTGTTTTCAACTATTGAAATGTTAAATATTACTAAAATTATATATAATATAAAATATACTTTTGTTTTATTTAGAAAGTTCTAAAAGTTTATAAAAATTATATTGAGAAGTACAAATGAAAAAATAATTTAAATAACAAAAAATTAATTTATTTTATCTTATGTACATCACAAAGATTTTAAATTTTTTTAAGTAAAAGATTTATTAAAATTGAAATGATTAATATATAAGTTATGATAATTAATGAATAAAAGAAATACTTTTTTAATAATTTTATATAATGATATATTTAGTTTTTAATATAAAATTTAATTTAGATATAATATAAATAAAAAATATATATAAATAAAAACTTATAAATATTTAAAAAGTTTACATTATTTTAGGATAAGAAGAATAATATATTTATGTTATTAATAATTGATGTTACTCGCATAAACTTAAAATCTTATTAATATAATATATATATACATATTTGAACTTTTTTGAAACGCTACAATAATAGCAAAAATTTGGAGTATTTTTTATCGTAAATTTAAAGTTTAGTTTTAATTTTATTTTTCATCTTTTGTTTAAATTTGTAATATGATATTTATAAATAATACGATATTTATTAGTTAAATTTCATAGGATGTAAATTTTTTTGGATATCAGATTGTATGAATATATCTATAATAGTGGACACAGATTGTAATATTCCTTTAATGGATTTTTGATCGCTCCAAAATTACAAGCATTTACAAGAATGAACTTGATTCTGAATTGTTCTGTATTATGTATAAAACAATCATTTAAAGATATTTTCAGTAATGTAAAAGAATTCATTATTGCGATTTAATATTAGTGTATAATTGTATATGAAAATTGAATAAATAAAAATAATTTGAAGAAACAAAAAAATACAGAAAATCAAAATATAATAAAATTATTGTGTCTTTGATAATGTCTTTGATAATATGAAATAATTTGTAAATTTATTATAAAATTGTATTGTAAGATAGGAGCAAAGAATAATACTTATAACTTATAAAACTGCACGCACAAAATCTCTTTAATCTTATTGCGTAAGACAAGATATAGCATAGAGATTTAAACTTATTGAAAACAATGTCGCGAAAGTTCAACATTTTTCATCGTAAAGTTAAAAAATTTACTTTTTAAATTTTATTTTTCATTTTTTTTTAAATTTAAAAGTAATTGATATATGTATTTATTTATTAGTTAGAACGCAAATTCAGAGATTCTATAATTCTACATAATAGTGGACAACGATGCAACATCTTTTTTTGATGAATTTTCGAACGCATCAAAATCACGAGGATTGCAAGAGTGATCTCGGTCTCGATTGCATTTCGATTCTGGACCTTTTTGTTTACGTGTAAAACAATGATTTGAAGCAAGTTCCAATACTGTGAAACATTATTGTAAATTTATGTCACAGTGTATGTGTGTGTGTGTGTGTGTGCGCGCATAAATAATAAATCATTTGAAAGTGAATAACAATACAGAAAGTCAAGGTATAATAAATAACATGACATAATTGCGTTCTCGATATCGTGTAAAAATAATATTTTATCGACCATTTGTTAGACGTGAAATTATTTTTAAATCTTTCAGATATATTTGTGGCTTTCCTTCGGCAAAAAGAATCCGATCTCGACATGGTTTGCGAAAAGTGCGAGAAGAAATTGGGTAAGGTTATCACGCCTGATCCTTGGAAGACAGGTGCGAGAAATACTGTGGAAAGCGGAGGTCGTCAGGTAGGGGAGAATAAGGCTTTGTCTGCGGGAAAAGCTCGATTCAATCCGTACACTACGAAATTCGAGATTTGTAGAATATGTAGGCAAAAAGTACATCAAGTTGGATCTCACTATTGTCAGTCTTGCGCATATAAGAAGGCTATCTGCGCTATGTGTGGCAAAAAATTAATGAATACAAAGAATTATAAACAATCTGCGACTTAATTTCAACAATTATGCACAGTTTATACTAATACGCTATATAAGCATTACTATATGTTTTAAAATGTAAGTTTGACAATTGTTTTCGAATAGTTTTGCGACTAGATTACCTGATAATATATAAGGTACAATATTTTGTATATTAATATTTGTGTGTACATATAATTATCATTACAGAAAACATTGTTGCGCACAAAATGTAAAATTATACTTGTACAATATGAATCAATTTGTTAATCATATTATATTTTTAGTTAAATCATTAATATCTATATATATGGCAAGTTAATGTGACGTACAAATCTAAATATTAAATGTTTTCAAATCACGATAGTAATGAAAATGGATAAAAAAATATTTTAAAATAGTAACTTCAAGAAAATTCATTTCAAGTATTCTTAGTTTTTTATATGTAACTTATGTTATAAATAGTAACAAAAATAATAATTAAAGATAATAGAAATTAAGACTAATAATGTGTAAAGGACTGATCTATATTTCATAATAAAATGCTTACACATCATATATATTCTCCTATAGTTTCTATAATTTCTCATGTGAAATTTTTATGCAAGAGTAAATATAATAAAAATTGTTAAAGTGAATATATGTTATATATGTAACAATGTAATATATTTATAATTCTGATGACTGATATTAATGATAATTGCAATGATCAAATTGTTTACTTTTGCTAATTTCTATTTTTTTTTTTTTTTTTTTTTCATATAACAAATCGTTCGATTAAAGATGTATTTATTAGCTATGTATTTTTTTTATTTTTTTATTTACAGTAAGATATTTGATATGAAGCTAATTAAAATATAAGATAATCTTTAAATTTAATTAAATTTTGATATCTATAAGAGAATGTAATAAAATGGCACACACATTAACTAATATTCCAAGTATTAGAAAAATATGCAGAGAAGTAGCACATAATTAAACTTTTAAGAATTTCCTTTAAGTCTGAGGTTTTCTAGTCACGAAAAATAAAGCTCTCAAATGAAAATAAAGTATTGGAAAAATATAATCAAATGGGAAATAGAAATAAATTAAAATCCCAGAATTGTGGCATCAGAAATTCCTTTTTTCTATCTATTAAATCTATTAAAATTTAAAAATCTAGGATATCTGGATATGATTATTCGACTTGAATATGTTAAACTAGATGTAACTTCCTGGCATCTGATTCTATCGTAAGTTTGTCTGTCTTAGAGCACAATAATCACATACTGAATACAAATAATTGTTATTTTCTCTCTCACGAAAATATATAGTACAGAGAAATATATTTCTGTGGTATCAGTTTTTATGTCTAAAAATATACACTTTTATTCGTTAAAACTTTATACATTTTTCACTAACAAAAATTATAGACAATAATATATACGTTACCAACATGTTAGTCTTGGAATAAATTATATTACAATAAACGATACACTCGAGAAAGACTCGACTGACTTGCATCAGTTAACAATAACACTTTCCACGTTCTCTTTAACAATGCTGTAATACTTCCATCCAATACATAGAGGAGAATAACATTTGATATTAATTGTGTTTTATAGTAAATTCATAGTTTACTGTAATGGTTTGGGATTTTTCTGTCACCCTTTTGAAAATACCTAGTATAAAGCAGATAATACAATAAAAAGAAACAATGTGTAAAATTATAAAAGAAATATACAAAACTTGAAAAAAAAAAAAACAACCATTTTTACACATTAAAATTAAAATTTAATAGAAAATAATATTAAGCATCAATGAATTTAAAAAGCGAAAATAATGTGATTATGCGTAAAATTTTATTAATTATGTTTGTTCTTTGTTTATCTTGTACGCGCGGACAGTATTCGTGCACAATTAAAATTTAGCATTCGGGAGACTATTAGTAAATTATTAAGTTCATTGATTCCGGATTTGCAAATTATTTCACTTACATACTATATATATTATTACGCGACGCATTATTTGATTACAGATCTTATCAATTAAAGTATTTGCATTTCATAATGGACGTATATATAAAACGACGATCTTATCAAGTACCTCTAACAACTTGTAAGTAAAATAAGTCATATTTAGATTGCAGATAATAAGAAGATAATATTCTCTTTCTCACCTTCAAAGTATCCGAGAGTTAAAAATACAGCGTTACATCTTTGCTGCACATTTAACATTAAATGTGATTACCCCGTTTCAAGTCAATTGTGTGATGTTTGTATAATACACGATATTCAATCTAAAAAATGGAGGAAGATGATAACTACATTTAACGTTTAATGTATGACAAAAATATGAACAAGATAACAGAGAAAGAAATATAATTATACATAAGATACGTCAGTAAAACTATTTTCAGGTAAATTAGAATTACGTATTTTCTCATTATACATGTATGTGCAATCAACAAGATTCTAATGTATGTGTGTGAATTAAAAATTATCTTGATTTAAAATGGGAAAGAAAATAAAAATTTTATTAAAAAAAAAAAAAAAAAAAAAAAAAAAAAAAAAAATGCAAAACTTTTTATATAAAATATGCAAAACTTTTTATATAAAATATACTAAGTTTGTCACATCGTTTATGTTTAAGGGGACGAGTATCAGAATGTAATTATAGTATAAAAAAATGCACTTTGATTGTTCAGACCTTTAGTAAAATTACGTCTTTAAATTAAACGGGCAAATCGTAGTTTATTTCTGAACGAATTTTTAAAAAATGATCGGACCACACACATTTAGTAGTTTCCAAGAAAAAAAGTATACATGAAAAAAAAAAAAAGATTTTTCTTATATGTTCAAAAATTTTTTTAAAACATCTAAAAATTATGTTATATAGCTCAAAATGTGTTCAGGAAAGATTATGTACTTCTTTTTATAAAAACATTTTGATATTTTTGTCATTTCCCAAGTACACCCGCCCCCTTAAAAAGTACTGGCCTGATTGATTGGATTGAACGCACAAGTTAAAATCTGCGATCTCTTATATGCATTCACATTTCAAATCTGCACTTCAGTATATAATCCCTTCAGTTCATAATTACTCTTTATGGCACATATATAGTTTCTCAGCTTTTATTTATTTTATTTTTTGTTATAAGGATATTTTAGAACAATTTTAGAACATTAGAATCAAACTACGAATTCTCGCATTTTAGTCGTGACAGACGTAATCGATTTAATATATATGTGTATAGAAATTTTATCAAATATATGCAACATTTTTTTATTTATTTGTACCTTTTAAACATGCTGTTTTCTCTCTCTCTCTCTCTCTCTCTCTCTCTCTCTCTCTCTCTCTCTCTCTCTAAGATATCGAAATAAATTATCTAGGAAATTATAGAGAATTGAAATAAATTGCACACACACAAATCAGCGAAAATATTTATCTGTAGAATAAAAGTCTTCGGTAAAGTCATCAAAAAGCGTGTTCTCTCTGGATTTATATTTTGTACATATTTGTTATCATATGTTGTGTGTGTGAAGCACGTATCGCTCCAAGAAATACATCAACATACGTGACATAAAGCTAATCATTTTCTCACCTTTCAGTTTACATATGTTTCTCACTGTTCATTTTGATCATATCGAAAACTTGGGGTCAAAGAAAGAAAACGGTTTTAATTGCTGAAAAAATATACATTAAAAGAGTAAAAATATTATTTATCTCAAAAAATCATTAAGTGCAACACTCTTAAAACTCGATTAACAATTTTTGATTGAATCGATTACCTTAAAAAGGAGATTAAATCTAAAATCTTTAATTTTCAGGGAACTCAAAAAATTAATTTATCATTGATAATCATTATTCGTTTTCATAAAGAAACATCATATACGAAGAGATTTTGTCGTTCCTGATATTTTTTGAATAAACTGCCTAAAGTGATAATAACTGCCTGGGTGATACTGCTTACTTCCATTTTGCATTTTTAAGGAAGAAGCGAGGATCGTGGATATCCTAATTCGCATCATCCCTAGACGATAACATGATGTTGGTAACGGACTGCGGTTGACTGGAAGCCGGGTTCCAACGATTTTGCTCCTTGTCGGACATGAAGATCCAATGATCGAACTTCTTGCCTTCCGATTGCTTGATCTCTGATGGATGTGATGGATCCAGGATCTGACCTTTCTTGCCCGGCGCGGACTTGTATTCGGACACGTAAACCACCTGCTTGTCTGTTCGATCTTCCTTCGGACTTCTCGTGATGTCTGATCGTCTCGGTGGTACCGGCGGTTTCTTACCGGACGTGGGTTTGCCATTCGACGTCACTTTGATCTCGTGCAGCTGTGTCAGTGATTTTCGCGACTCACCGTTAGTCCCTGTCGTGGTTACTCCATCCTCGTTCTCATTGTCGATCTCACGAAAGCCCTCTCTGTTGGGCGACACCTTGATTTCCGTGATGTAAGTCATCTTATGAGCAGCGTTCAATGGCATAGGTGTATCGGGTAAGGGCGGACGACTCTCCGAATCTTGCGGATTACTGTAGTCCATTGACTCGCGAACCAGACCACTGTCCTCGCTGTTCTCGCCACTTGACACGCTGACACTGCTGATATTGTGACGGTCTTCCTTGGGTGAGGACGGACTCTTGCTGTGTGCTGTTACGCCTGAACCGAAATCGTACGCATCCTCTTCTTCCTCTTCTTCGCCGTCACGACCGGAGACATTAATAACACGTCTGGCAAAATGCGTATCGATAAAGGAAGAATCGGTCGGCGAGCACTTGTCGCCCTGTTGCTCAAACTTCGTTCGGTGCGCTTGGAACGTGGAGAAGGTACCGTTCTTTCCTTCCGTGTGCATTTCCTCCTTTGGATTCTGGGATTTGTTGTGCCTGGCAGGCTCCGATTTGGACGCATGAATTCGTAGATGTGTTGGCGTGCATGCCCGTTCTATTTCTCTCTCCACATTTTCCCTTATTTTATTGTCATCCGAAAACGATCGCACGGTCACACGATGTGGCTTCTCGGCGTGCTTCCCGCGTTCGCAATCAGCGCTATGCTGGTCGTGCTTGTCCTCGCAGCCATGACAACCTCTGTCTATAGTCATCTTCGAAATAGGCTCTTCCACAACCGCCTGTTTACCGGCGTAAAGCGATGCGTCATTAGGAGGCACTTTTTCTTCTTTCCGCTCGTTTAGCCGCGCTAGACTGACTGTCTTTGTTGTTGACTCCGGTGAGACATTCGCATGTAGCTCAAAGTAGCGCAAAGTGCGACTGAAGTCTTCCGATTTTTCCAACATGGAATTCTCCGTATCATTTCCGGAGAGTTCCTCCTCAGCCTGACTCTTTTCAGAGAAGCATTTCTCGTCGGCCAATTGAAAATCCAGCTCCACCTCCTTCGGAGTCGGGCTCTTCACCACCTGGCCATCGTTTACGATTCTAGCTAGAGAATTGTCCTCGTCCGGATTGAACATCCGTTCAGCATGAATAAACTCCTGAGTCAGCCGCTTGCTCAATGGCAAGTTGTACAATTCGATACTGGTAATATCGTGATCGTTATTATCGGGTTTTTCCTTTTCGGACACATCGTTTCCCGCCGTTGTTTCAGTGACTTCTTCCTTCAGCTTGATTTCCACCGCGGACTTGGAACGTTCGAGAGTGCCGTTGCTTTTCTTTCTCGTACTTATTTTCCCGCACGTCTTCTCATCTGTTTCGACGGCAGTTTCGTTCCAGATCACGTCTTCCAGAGTGCCCCATTCATTCGACTTCTTCAATTTTCGTCGGTCAAAAGAATCGATTTGGTCGAGCTTGGTAAGATCCTCTGTGGATTCATTAATGTCTTCTGGTGGCAGCGGCGCCTTACGTTTCTTCGTGCCGGTATCAGCGCTCATATCAAGACTCTGCGCTCTCTCGAGAGTCGCCGCAGTCCTGCTTTCATACTTGGACAGATCGCCCAGACTGGCTGCCTTTCTATATATATCATCCTCATCCTCGTCATCGTTCGCCTCCGGTACAGGTGTGCGATGAATGGTGATGTCTGCTGGATTCAGCTCGATCGTCGTGAAGCTGTTTTGCATCTCGTTGTCGGTATCCGATTCGGAATTGCGTCTGTTCACTACCGACTGGTTTTCCAGACGGTGCCTCCGGGCATCTGTGTTCTCGCGCACCTTGTTCACATAATCGCATAACGACTCTGAATAATCGGCGATGCTGTCGATAGTATCGATGGCGTTCTTCTTCGCGGGAGACGGCATCTCGCTGATGTTGTTTCTCGGTGGCGCCGGCGCCTTTCGCTTGTTCTTCTGCGGACTTTTGGCGCTGTCAGAGTCCGGCGACGAACTGCTCTTCAGCGGTTCCAAACTGCTCTTCCGATTTCTGCGAGCCGCCATTGCCGCATTATGTACCTCTGTTGGCACCTCTGATGGTATATTGAGTCCTCCTGTAGCGTCGGTACTTTTGCCGGCTTTGTTGTCTGACACGTTGGTGGTGATTCTCGCCGAGACGACGCCATCAGGCTGATCTGCACGTTGTTGAAAGTTCTCGTTGCAGAGCTTTCTTTCATCGGTCACGTTCAGCGGTTCCTCGCTCGACGTCACGGATTGTCTGTTCGAAGAAGCCAGCAGCTTCTCCGCGTCTACCTTGCGCGAGTGCCTTCTCTCCAGATTCGTGTTGTGCTCGTTTTGATTTTCGATCCGGTGCACGGTGCCGTCTAATGCCGGCAGTACCTTGATGCCAAACTTGTGATGATTGTTCTTCGTCGTCTCGTCGTGACGTCTCTCGAGACTTTGTCTGCTGCCCGGCGTTGATTTCGATGACTTGAGGGTCGAGTTCATCGTCGAGTGATTGGAGCCGACAGATTCGTTCGGATCGGCTATGAAGAGCCGTTTCGCGACGCTTTTATGAGCCTGCGTCAGTTCTGGGATTGATTGACTCCTGTAGAGAGGATGGCAGATCCTTGTCGGACTTGGGCCCACACTCTTCTTCAGCAATGTCGTCGGTTTCGAGCCATTACCGCCGCTCTCCACTTCCAGCTCCACGTCATACGGCGAGGCGTAGCTAAGAATCGTCAGCGCGTCCTCGTACACCATGTTGCGAAAGCTGATTTTCACGCTGGAGATACGATCGCCTGTATAATAACAAATTTTTTTTATTGAATACATTATGAAACAAAAATGATGTTTTTCTGCAAAATTAATTTTTATTTAAAGAATGATGCACATTTTGAATATTCCTGATGCGATTTCTAATCCGTTTCAAAGAGATTAACAACTGGAAGTGTCTTAGAAAAACCGGCTTTAATTTTTTTAATTTTATGCCGGAAAAAAATATTAAAATTGCAATCGTAACGCTTCGCGCGGATAGAAAATCCATCTGCAATTTTTCGAAAATTATTATCAAACACATGTGTTCTTTCAATGCAATCTATACTTTATTTTTCAAGATTGAAACTTGTTGAGCAGACTCTGTCAAACTGGGCCATCGATACCGTACGATGATACGAGGATACGATTCGCGCACTCTACTTATGCCGACAAATGCATTCACGATGAAGCCTTAATATTCCATCTTAATCGCCTCACGACACGCATTGTCAAACGCTCGAGCGCAGCGGTAGTGCTTTCATCGCAAAATGTAGGTATGTGGGTGATTCTCAGATCCGCGCGGATTGACATTCGTCGAGAGACAACATCGTCCACGTCAATATCGAGATATTAAATTATAATTTATTTTATTCAATTCACATGGGTGGCACATTGCTGTTTCCTGACAGAAATTATATTACATTTCAATCTCGATCCAACTAGCGGAGGAGAATGCTACGTTGTCGTCGCGTACAGCGATAACTGAATCGAGCGTGAAAATCGAATTACTGAGCGATATAGATTGTGCTTCTTTTTAATAGACATAAAAATTGAAAATTAAAAAAGAATCAGGTATATCAAAGAGAGAAGAGATTTTGAGGAGCTTGGGGAAATATTGAAGATGAATTCTTTGCATCAATCCTCAATTGATATCACTGATGAAAAATGATACAAGTTCGAAACGTATAATAGAAATATTTCGAGTGACGAGATAATATAGATACTGACCGGGATGTATCCGGCCGGATTCGGATGCCGGGCCGCGATGCAGCAGATCCTTGACGAAGATCCCCTCCCTCATGTTGCCGCACACGTTGAAACCCAGGCCGGTGAAATCACGACTACGCAGACCGACCACGCTGACCCTGGTGGTCTTGGGCTGCAAAAAACACGTCGATTATGTTGCACACAGGTGTGATGAAAAACCTCACGACGATCGCTCATTACAATCGCCGCCGTATTATATGTCGCACGCGTGTTAATCGTCGATTCGCATCGGCGTCGTCGAGTCGATCGAATCAAAGACCGTATGATCTTCTCGCCGATGACAAATAGTAAATTATCCACGCGAGCGACGAATAAACGGAAGAGATACGTCAGATTCTTATGAAAGTCATGCCAATTGAAGACACTTATTATCACATCCGGTTGGGTCATGTACGTAATATCCGGCTTGCATATAAATCGCGATTGAAAGATTTCTTGGTAAGTTCTTGCATCTCTTTGATTCTTATATCTTAACACAAACATATGTGTATATGAGAACTCATTAATTCTTGACGATACGTACAATCTTCATCTTTTAAAGTCGTATTTCTTCTTCTTTTTATTCTTAAACTTATTCTCAAAAATATATATGTATTTTAATAAGCGGAAGTTATATTTAAATTTTTATGAGAAATATAACCGAAAAATATAGTATTCTCTAGTCATTTTGCGGATATTTTAAAGAAATTAATTTCAATTTAATTTTTTCTTCGTGAAGAAGGATATTTTGAAATCAGATTAGATCATGAGGAATTATAAGCGTTACGTTATCGCCTTCAGCCATTTTATCCTGCAATTATCGTGTCGCTGGATCGCGCAACTAAACGACGATATTATTACCGTGTTTGACACTTCTTTAGATTCAACCGCGGGATTTATTGTCCATCTGGCGTAATAGCTTATGTTAGTCGCTTAAGCCGATAATTTTTAATTAAAAATAACCACATAAGATGTCATTTTGTTACACAATATATA
>JBCEZX010000058.1:12513167-12525832 GCA_039654345.1 Cataglyphis cursor
CTCTCTCTCTCTCTCTCTCTCTCTCTCTCTCTCTCTCTCTCTCTCTCTCTCTCTCTCTCTCTCTCTCTCTCTCTGATGATGCTGCGAGACCAAGAGTTCTCGCTACGACTTACGATATTTGACGACGCGAGAAATGACGGATTCGTCGACGGTTTCTTAAACGAGCGCCGATCTCGCGAGCGAAAGATCTCTCTTCAACTCTCGAATCTGGAAATGTCAGCGCGACATTCTTATCGGACTTTTTCTGCGAAACACGCGACTTCACGAACGCTCGCGCGCGCGAAAATAAGAATCTCGCGAACGATGAGAAGTTGCACTCGCAACCGCACGACCCTCTCGCTGCAACGTCACGCGACGCACTGACTGACTGACGACTGACGAAACGAAGCCGCGGTCCGCGGAGCGAGTAAAACAGGTAGGCGAGCAACAGGTGCTTCTGACTCCTGCTAGGCGGGGTGGGAGGAGGAAGACAACGAGAGGAGGGAGGGAGAGATTGTCGTAGTCAGGGCCGTTCTACGCGCGCGTCGAATGGGAGATTAAAGAACGTCGATCTAAGAACGTTCCTCTTTCAAATTTCAATTTCAAATTTTATGCATCCGCACGTTTGAATATAAAACTTTTTTCCACGGCATATACGAAATGCATTTTTAACTTTAGATAAACTCGCAAGAGATATAGACAAAATATAAGCTTGAGGGATTGTTAAAGAAAAAGAATAGCTTTTTCTTAGAAATATATATATATATATATATTATTAACATATGTTTTTTTTAATTTTATTTTAAGAATACGCGTATAAAAATTTTAATTATGAAAATTTAATTATACACGCGAGAGAGATAAATTATATTGTACTTGATACATACAATTTGTATTTTTATTTGAAATATCTTAAGAAATATTTTTACCTTATTTTACCTTATTTTTATCCTTGCTTTTCATTGGCAGCTTCTTCTGGAGGGAACATATCATAAGTAAACGTACGATATCGGTTTTCTGTAGATTGCGTTCAAAAACTATTCGGATTTCTACTCATCGGAATAGAGTAGGGTTCGATTGTCCAATCAGAAATCTCGTCTTCTTTCATTCTGATTGGACTGAATCGAGCTCTAGCCCATCTGTCGAGTAAATCGGAATAGATTTTGGAACGCGACCGGAATCGCCATTCGAGAGAAGCAATAACGTCGTTCTCCTTCGATTATCTTGCGTGAGAATCCTTAATCGACGAGAAACATGACCAAAAATCTGATGAAGAAACTGGAGAATGGCGATCATCGCGGGGCTCATGGACAGGCCTATAAGGATAAGAGCAAGCCCACAGACATTCGCAGCAGCAACATTAACGCTGCCAAGGGTAAGAGCAACACGCGATTCACCACGACCATGTCCTTTTTCCCCGGCGTGTCAAGAAAATATCACCTTATATAGCAATGTATCTTTTCAAGTGTGCATCGATACATTACATGTCATAAATCGAGTCTGATTAAGAACAGGATTAAATGTCATTGCATGAATAAATGTAAATAAAATGTTTTTTCAAGATATAAGCTGAAAAGTCAGTATTCCTCCTCAAAATCCCTTCATTGCTATTCGAAATGAGCGAATTGCGTTCTTCGTTTCCTGTGTATTATTTTATATCAATTATTTCTCTCCTTGCAGCTGTTAGTGATGCAATCCGCACGAGTCTTGGACCCAGAGGAATGGACAAAATGGTAAATTTTATATTTATTTTGCTTTTTTGAAATTTATTTCAAATTATTGTAATATATTAATTGATATCTCATATGCGGATTACAGATTCAAGCTAGTAATGGAGAAGTTACCATCACAAATGATGGTGCTACTATTCTGAAAGAGATGAATGTAGTCCATCCTGCTGCAAAAATGGTAAGAAGATGGATAATTTTTTATTTAAATTTTATAAAATGTAATCACACATATAATGTATAATAAATCTTATGTTTATACATTATAGCTCGTTGAATTGTCTAAGGCTCAGGATGTTGAGGCTGGTGATGGTACGACAAGTGTTGTTGTCATAGGTGGTGCACTTTTAGAGGCAGCGGAACGCTTGTTGCAGAAAGGTATTCATCCCACTTCGATTAGTGATGCTTTTCAGAAGGCAGCATCTAAAGCAGTATCGATTCTGACGCATATGTCAATACCTGTTGACCTAACAGATAAAGAGTCTCTTGTAAAGGTTGCAGCGACATCTCTTAATTCAAAGGTAAATAAGCATTGATGTGAGATTACAATAATAATTGTAATAATTTTTATTATTTTTGTTAATACTAAGTGTAATTTTATATATACACACACAGACAACATTTTAAAGTATTTTTATAATTACATTATTTCAGGTTGTGCATCAACAATCTAGCCTTCTTGCGCCATTAGCTGTAGATGCAGTATTAAAAGTCACAGAGGAAGGAAAGGAAATATCAGTTGATTTGAATGTGAGAACAAATTCTTTTATATGTACTCTGTTGTTAATCTAACCTGAATTTTATTCATCAGCATTTTTTTATTATCTTCATAGGATATTAAAGTAATAAAAAAGTTAGGAGGTACTGTCGAAGATACTGAATTAATAGAAGGGTTGATATTTACTCAGAAGTCTTGTAATATTAATGGCCCGAAACGTATCGAGAAAGCTAAAATTGGATTAATTCAATTCTGCATTTCACCACCAAAAACAGATGTGAGTGTTGTGAATGTGTAATAATATGAGCGTATTCGTATTTATTTATCTTTACATGAATGAATAAATTAATCTCTTGAATTTCTAGATGGATCATAATGTCGTTGTATCTGACTATGCGGCGATGGATCGTGTCCTAAAGGAAGAACGTGCTTACATATTGAATATTATTAAACAGATCAAGAAAACTGGTTGCAATGTACTTCTCGTGCAAAAGTCGATTTTGCGCGATGCCATTAGCGATCTCGCGATACATTTCTTAGACAAAATTAAAGTTATGGTAATAAAGGATATAGAACGCGAGGACATTCCCTTCGTGTGTAAAACACTAGGTTGCCGGCCGATTGCATCACTAGATCACTTTGTAGCTGAAAATCTTGTTAACGCGGAACTTTGTGAAGAAGTGCAAACCGGAAATTCTAAATTTGTCAAGGTGAGTTTATTTGATAGAAACAGTAACATTATGAAAGTTAATGTCATATTTCTTTTTGTATTTCTATAATACAATGTGTTTTATATCTCTTATATGTAAATTATTTTTATAATTGATATATATATATATATTTTTTTTTTCTTTGATATACATATATATAGGTCACAGGAATTCAAAATCATGGAAAAACGGTTACAGTTCTCGTGCGCGGTAGCAACAAATTAGTATTGGAAGAAGCTGAGAGATCGCTGCACGATGCATTGTGCGTTATCCGTTGTTTGGTGAAACAAAGAGCGCTGATCGCTGGTGGCGGTGCACCGGAAATCGAATTGGCAATAAAGCTGGGAGAGTATGCAGTAACTTTAGGCGGAGTTGATGCATACTGTGTCAAGGCCTTTGCAAATGCACTTGAAGTTAGTACTAAATGCATTCCATAATTTCTTTTGTAAATGAATTATATCTTATTTATGCTCTAATTGTTTTATATCTGTAAATATTAAACTATTAATTTTAGGTGATTCCGTCGACGTTAGCCGAGAATGCGGGTTTGAATCCGATAGCAACAGTAACTGAACTTCGCAATCGACATGCTAAGGGTGAAATAACAGCGGGAATTAACGTTCGAAAGGGTGCCATTACCAACATATTGGAGGAGAACGTAATTCAACCATTGTTGGTTTCCACCAGTTCGATAACTCTCGCTTCCGAAACCGTACGCAGTATATTGAAAATCGATGACATTGTCAATACGAATCAATAAATCAAGAAATGCGATTTAAAATTTATTCTTTATTTACATAGCATAGTAAGTACAATTAATAATAACAATATATATCGTATATTTTGACGTATTAATGCGTTATCGATATATGCAACTTGATTTTCGTTACAGATTTAGATTTTCCACGTTCATCACATTCGTCTGATTGGTTTTACAAAAGCCTATTCATTAACAATTAGATTCATATATACTTTTTGCAAAAGCTTTATATGATGTAATATTTTTTAAACACGCTAATACTGCAAACAATAAAAAGTTTATGAAATATCAGTAATTTATTATTTTAATATATATAATAAAGCATAGATGTAATATGTTACATTGTGTTGTACTTATGAAAATTTTTGCCTCGAGAAAAAATCTTCAAATTTTTCTGGCTTGTTATTAAAAGGAAAAGGTAGGTAAACATAATATCTACAAAACTTATCTCATAAATCTTAATATTTATATATTTGAGAAAGAAAAAAAACATACATAACACATATATGTGTGTGATTCTTTTAACAATTTAATCAAAATATAATCTCATACAAGACGGCACTGAGGCCAGATACATAAGTAAATATTAAGTACATCTTGGATATAATAAAAATATATGTATATGTGTATATATATGCATGTGTTAATATATACACAAAATAGATATATTTAGATTTATCTATATTAGAAATTACTGCATTTATTTTTAATTATAAATCAGCTGCACAATCATATCTATTGCTTAAACAAATAATAAATTTGATTTTAATAATTGTGAATTAAGTACATTTATATGTAATAATCATAATATTTGATATCTATCCCATATATCGTGGAGAAATATCTGCAATGTTGTGTTGATCACTCTTTTAATA
This sequence comes from Cataglyphis cursor, assembly GCA_039654345.1. Lineage (NCBI taxonomy): Eukaryota > Metazoa > Arthropoda > Insecta > Hymenoptera > Formicidae > Cataglyphis > Cataglyphis cursor. Next base: position 12,517,937 of record JBCEZX010000058.1, read on the forward strand.
GTGGCAGTTTTTTTTCTCTTTTTTTATTTAAATAAAAGTAGTATATTTCTTTAAAATATATTGAAATATAATCTAAAGAATATAAAAATTTCAAATACTTAATATAATTGGGAAAAATCTAAAGGGTTAATTATTTGAAACAAATATTTATAAAATTTTATACAATACAAAACAACAAAAAACATTCTCCTGACTTTGATTAAAATACATTATAAATAAAATTTATGCAATTTAATCACACAATTACATAAATGAAATGTTTGTATAAAATCTATTTATTTATATCAATAATGCTCATAATTTTTTTTTATTAAAGATGTAATATGTTTTACATCGCTATGAAAAATATTCGACAACTGGTATAAAAATAATAATGTCACTTGGAGATATTATGTATATCTAAATCTATTTTGATCTTCTAGAAAATGTATCTTTTATATATAAATTTTTATATACATTTTCTCGCATAAAATTCATATATGGATATATTCATTAAATAATTTTATAACTCATTTAAAATAGTTATGCAGTTCTCTACACATGTACATATATAATAATGTAAGATTCTTTATCTTTTAAACAGCATGTAAAAAGAAAAAATATCATAACATTATCAATAGTTCCAAAATTCGATTTCAAGAAATTGTTGAAATGTTGTTAAACATTTTAAAAGTTTTAATGAATCAATTTTATAGAGAAAATGTTATAGGAACAAATATTGGCAGTGACAATGGGCAGACCATCTGTCGAAATATTTTTTTTCATATACATCTTTTCATATATGAATAAATATTATTAAACACTAGTATTTTGTTTTAGAGCTGTTTATCACTCAATAAGAAAGAAGGAGTAACATAATTAAATGACATAAATAAAATTTTGCGTGACTAAATAACAGATAAAATATAGATAAAATTCATAGAAATAAATTAAATATTTAGATCGCAGATGATTAATCTTTAAACGAAAAGATATTTTAAAGTTAAAGTTTATAAATTTGTAAAGATTTACTCTTTTCTGCACTTTATAATATAAATGTTTACTTGTGGATTCTTTCACACTTTGTGATAATATAATATAGATATAAAAGTTTAAATTGTTTTTGGATGGTTATTGTTCTCGTTCGATGTGTGTCAATATTGAAAATTGTAATTATTTATTTGTATATCACTGGTTAATATATGTATAATGAATTAGTGTTGCAAACATATGCCAAACCATCCTGCATTATATATTACTAAAAATAGATTGTGTACTCTCTCTGCAAAAATCTGTGCGCTACTTATCGAACAATGTACAAATTTTAATAAGCAAAACAGATTTGATAATTTTCTTTTCCATATTACCATCTTGGATGGATTTGATGAAAATTCCATTGTTGGTAAGTATTATTTATATCGCACGGCATTAGAGATAACTGTTGAGTTTGGGGATGAAGGGCCATACACTTTTTGTGTACTCTATGTAACAGAGTTTTTGTTTTCTACAAATGCAAATTAATACGTTGATAAAATGTAAGGTATAAAACTTTGCAGACATATTTATTTGAAAAATTTCTGTCGCTAAAAGATAAACTTACTTCATCATACTGCCATGGACCATCTGCAGTTCCTAGACGACAAAATGCGTACTTTATACCTTGACCATCTGCTTCAACGCATCTTTCACCAATACCCAATTGACCTTTTGCATTCAATCTTATAAGCTAACAACAAATATGAAATAAAAATTATAAATATAAAATAAAAAATTGTCCAACTTATATACCTAAATAAGAAAAAATAAGATATTTTCGCAAATTACCTGATTGTTTCCAAAGCCATGACAGTGGGAAGTAGCCATAAGACTTGGTGGTGCATGCCCCATAGTATCCAAACATGATCCAGTTGCTACATTTCGTAACTAGATATTAAGAAGATATTATAATTGTTTAATATAGAAGCATATGTATTTGATTTGTTGATAAAACTTAAATACGTGTTCATTTGGTCAACAACGCACCTCTCCCCAATGAATATTTGGTGGCAATTCTGGAAATTTGTCCAACACATCATATGCCACATTATCCATGTACCACTGGAAGCTCTTACATTTCTTCCGTTCTTTGAAGGCCAACTGCTCAGTTATATCGCCGTGATCGAGCAATCGAGCCAATGGTTCCCTGGTATAAAAGAATTCCTTGTGTTTCTCGTCGAACCATGTTTCTATAACTCGTTTATAATTCTATAAAAGAATTCATTTTGCAATGATTTCTATCTCAGAGGGAAATAGTACCTATGTTTATAATATAAATTACTCACGATAGTTATCAATGGTCCTTTTTTCTTTTGAGCAAGTTTACCAAATGTATAAGGCATGAATCCTCGATAAACATGTCCGACATGTGAGCACGGTACCCATAAAATACTCCCGCCGCATTGCCATATCTTGAATGACAATTCGAAGTTTTCTCCTCCCCAAACGAGCAATCCCTCATCATATCCACCCAGTGACAAAAAGTATTGTCGGTTTATCGCGAATAAGCCACCAGCGTGTGTAGGTGATCTGCAAGTCGCACAAACGAGATAAAACTAGATGAAAAATATTATACTACAATAATAAAATTATATACAAAACTCTTGAAATAAAAATTGTACCTGTACGGCATACTATTGTGTGCACGTGTTTTGGCTTCCTGTCTGGGCAATTCGTTCTCTTTGTATAACATACCCCATTCAAAAATTCCTCTGTACAAATGACCCTCCTGATATACAGGACGATACTCAAATGTTTTATGATCTATGCCATCTATCACAGGAACTGTCATTACATTCCTAAAAAAAAAAAAAAAAAAAAATACATATATACATATATATATTTTTAGAAAAAAAATTTAATTTATTATATTTGTTAACACAAAACTTTGTATGAAAAATTCTATTGAACTAATATATTTATTTGATTATATTTCATGTATCATATATTTGATTATTTTTCAAGATATACAAATGTTATTCAAAAATGCTTCCTTTCAATTTTCTTAAACTGTATATAATATTGAATCATTTATTACTTATGATTGTAATTTTACCTATTTTCAGAAATTGGTGCTAAAAGCGGCGGCAACCAATTGACATTGACTTCACAATGAGCATCTAAAAATACTATTACTTCACCCTTGGCTTCACGCGCTCCTCGGGATCGGGTTCGTATTAAACCCTGTCTCTCATAGTTTCTAAGTAATCTAACTTTTCCTCCCCATTGTTCAATATAGGAATCTAAATCACTCTTTAAATTTTCTGCAAGGGATTATATATGGCTTTATTGTTATTAATTATCAAACACACATTTCTCAGATTTTATATTTTATATTAAACTCATACCTTTATCAGAGAAATCATCAACAAGAAGGATCTCCTCTAAAAATTTTGATGGAGTGCGTTCTATAACACTATGAATAGTTCGCAATAAAACGGACCAACCCTCGTTATGGAAAACTATAATGACACTGGTGCGCGGTAATTCCTCTGGATAATTCCAATGTTTACATCTGCATCATATAAGAAAAGATATAAAAATATAAATGCAAAATTTAATATTATTATCCGGAAAAGGGACTTACTCTGCTGGCCTAGTATCTGGAATTGATCTCGACAATGATATTTCATCAGAACATACCATGTTCATGCCATAATCGGATTCCGATTGCTGAACATCATTTAGTTGATCGTCTCTTAAAATATGTGGTTTACCATTTTCCCCAGGACCAGTTCTAACTGGTACATCGCGTGGCTCATAATTTCCTAAACCTTCTACTAACACTGGTACCTGTGTAATACAATAAAAAAAAATATAGAAAAAATATTTGAAATTTTTTGATGTCTATTTGTTTTGAGTAAATTATGTATTTATTAAAAATAAGCGAATGTATCAAAGAATTTACCTGTTTCTGTCTAAGACCCTGTGCCCATTCTTTTATATCATTCATATGATTGTCTGAAGATAAATTAAGGAGAATATATAAAAGCAATAACATCAGTGCACTGCCAATGAGTATATGGAACAAGCGATTTCTTCTAAACTGTACAATCCTCATCTTTCGCAAGCTATATATCTAAAAACTTAAACCTACGATTATTAATAGAGATTTTTTTAAATTTTCAACAGAGTTTAATATACAATATTTTTCGAAAATTCTTTCGACGATGCGCGTTTTATTTCAATACTACACGATTCATAATTTAATCGTAATTCGGAAACTCGTCCTGTTTTCAGCCGACAATTTCAAAAGATAAATAAATGAAATACACGATACCTCTTGTTGGAAGAAATAAATCGGGATAACGCAAAACCGGCTCGACAGCGTACATTCGTCGACGTATCGAACGTCAATAATAATTATAGACAGTTAACAAACTTTATTCATCATATCAAGAATCAAGAACCGTAATGTTCACATTTGCATATATAAAAGCGGCCAACGTGTCGCCAGCTGTCACTGGTACTATAGATACTAAAAATGTGCGACTAGAGACACTACACTTGCAGAGCTGATCATCGCCATGTTTGCGCTAAAAAAGGACCTTGTGTTTGCCTATTTGAATAGGTGTATCCTGATATTATTCTAGTGCGAAATGTTTCCGAGGATGTCAAAATGCCATCGCAATATAAATATGGATGTATATATTAAATTGTGTAAAACACCATGAAAAATATCACGGGCAAGATTAATGAAATTTATGATCCCGATACGTCAAAGATTAATCGAGGGCCAATAGACTTTTGATTGGTGTACTTTGACCCCTGGCATGTTGAATCAGTTTTAGAATCATTATTTGCTCAGTATTAGGTATTCCAAGTCAGTTGTAATACAGCAATCATGTCGGACAACGTTAGTCCTGTTAAATATTTCTTAAGCGGTGGATTTGGCGGAGTATGCACTGTCGTAGCTGGCCATCCTTTGGACACTATAAAGGTGAGGTTATACAAGTTTATATTAGCATATAATAGATGAAGTTTCATCGCACAATTGAATGGAATCGAATTTGTCTATATCTCATTTCTTTTGTTATAGTCTACTTAACATGACAACATACATCCTTCAAACATTATTTAAAAAAAATTATTATATTGTAGGTACGTCTTCAGACAATGCCAGTACCAGGACCTAATGAATTACCTCTCTATTCAGGTACATGGGATTGTGCTAAGAAAACAGTTACCAAAGAAGGAATACGTGGTTTATACAAGGGTATTTATCTTTACACTGTATAGTGTACAAAAATTGTCATATTATAATGCTTTTTTGAGACATCAAAATATATTTTTTAAGTATTTTATAAAAATCATACAGTATTTTGAAACAACTTTATATTTTTGACTTTATATTAAAAAAAAAAAGTGCTAATATTTTTTAAAATTCTTTCATATTATATAACACAAGATATATAAATAATATGTATAATCGAGCCTTTAATAATTACATAACAGTAGTTTATACTTATTAATTACATACTTTTACATGTTTTAATAGAGTTTAATAAAAATTTGTATACTCTTACAAATAATGAATTTGTATTTCTCTTGCATTTAGGTATGGCTGCACCATTATCTGGCGTTGCTCCAATATTTGCAATAAGTTTCTTCGGATATAGCGTCGGGAAGAAGCTGCAACAGACTTTTCCGGATGAAAAACTCTCGACATTGCAATTGTTTTATGCCGGCGCTTTTAGCGGTATATTTACGACTATTATAATGGCCCCAGGCGAACGTGTCAAATGTCTACTCCAAATACAACATGCAGATGCGAAACCAAAGTATAATGGACCGCTAGATTGTGCGAAGCAACTGTATCGAGAAGGGGGTATTAGAAGTATTTATAAAGGCACCTGCGCTACACTGTTAAGAGGTATGACTTGCAAGCTTATTTTTAATTCTCGCACATACAAATTTGTACTATCATTTATCAGATATTTTCATATTTTAAAAGATTTTACATTTGTATATATCACAAGTAGAAATTTATATTGGTAAGAAGTAAACTTATTGCATATGCACTATTATTTATCCCAAAAGGAAGGATTAAATATATTTTTAGAAATTGATTTAGTATAAAAATTTATGATATATTTTTGAATTCTGCCGTTTATCAACATATACACACAATTTGCAAAAAATTGAAAATTGACTAACTGATATTATTATGCTCTTCGAAGTTTTTTCTTATCTTTAAAAACTTTTGAAGGTATCGTTTCTTCGGGTTTCTGCATTGTAAACCACCTTTGCGCAATGCATGAAAAACTCCCCAATTCTGTAATCGCTTCGGCGTCGAACATCGCGGAGCTGTCTCCTTGTTTCTGTTTACCTGCGCAATTCGCATTTTGTTTTTATTAATATTGAATTATCAAATATAAACGATTCAAATGAAATCAGATAAAATAATAGTTACTAGATGAGGATTCCAATTGATCATGACACATGTGCAATCCCAAGGATTCTCATCCAATCTTATATTTTGTATTTTTATTTGTTTATTCGGCAACCTAAGACTTTTAAAAAAATCCAAAGGTAGTGAAGTTAATTTGTTCCCTGTAAGTATAATTTCTCTTAGTTCCTTCTGTTGTTGGGCGACGAATAAACCAGGCGGTATGGATTCAAGATCATTTTTTGATAGGTCGATTCTTCTAATTTTTTCTAAACCGTAAAAGGCATCCATGGAAATTCTCTGAATATGACAATGACTTAGATCTAGATCTAACAGATTGGCGAGATCGACAAACGCATCGAAATCAATACTCGTCACATTTCCTCTCATTTTGAGATGCGTCAGTGCCGGCAATCCTTGTAGTATAAAGCGTTCTAATATGGGTATTTCCAAATTGTATAAATGTAATATCTCAGCTCTACGTAGACCGAGTAATGAATTTTTTTGCAGTTTTAATTTTGACGTCACACCTCCGAGATATAATTTTATTGTCGTATTCATAATCTCGAAAGTACTGAAACAGATATAAATATACATTATTTTATTTAGATCCAATCACGGAGATAATTGTATAAAATATTACCTTGGAAAAATGGAATCCAGAGGATTCTCTGTAAAATCAGCGCTTTCCAGCGTCGGGAAAGGCGGAAATGATAATTCCGACAGAAATGTCAAATTATTTTGTCGCAAGTCCAGATGTTCCAGCATAAGCAACCCTGCCAAATCTACGCTCTTCAATGTCAATAATTCGTTATTGGCCAGTGATAGCGATCTCAAGTTCGGTGTACCGTAGAAACAAAATTCCGGTATGAATTTTAAATTATTTTTCTCCAATGAAAGATAAAGTAGGCTATTAAGGCCATCAAACATGTGCCAGGATATGTCTTTCAGGGCGCAATCGTACACCCGTAGATGCGTTAGAGCGCCGAGCGCAGCGAATAGCTCGACATTTTCTCTATAGCCCTCCAATTCTTGTTTATATAGATCGTATGGCAATATTTCCTTGTCGTCGCTATTTTGCTGACTTAGAAAGATGAGTCTGTGTCCTTTGTGCTGACTAACATTGCTTACGATTAATTGATTGTCGTCAATCGCTTCGGATTCCTGAGAACTCATCGGCTTGATCACCAAATTCGCTTTGTTCTTATTTGGCAGATTTAAGTTTGACAATTTAACCCGTTCCAAATTTAAATACAATAAGATAGGTCCTAGAGGATACATAGCATCGGATGAGAGACGAATACCGCCTTCTTTTCTGTAATTATTCGCTTCTTTCATGGAAGGATCGCTATAATCTATCCCTTGAACGTCTAACGATATCAATTCGGTGAAGCGCTGGAATGTAGTAGCTTGCAGAAGAATGTCGGTGTCTCCATTGCCCGATTCAAGTAACGTTAGAACCTGGAAGGCCAAAAGAAGTTAATATAAGATAT